>VXAY01001697.1:265513-282952 GCA_013399855.1 Oxyruncus cristatus
CATTATAATGTCTATCTGCATAGTTGGTTGGTACCAGTGTCTCTGGGCTGAGACATTCAATAAAACTCAAAGGAATTTTAAGTAGCCCAAAACAAGCTAAAGGGTTTTTTTCTTAAATTCTCTCACTGTCTCTACTTCTTCAATTATATGTGTTGTTTTAATTTGAATAATTACATAGGATCAATGAAAATATTCAAAAATATCTTAAAACATAGATAACTGTGAAAATACCTTTGAATATTGTGATAAACAAAAGGATGGACATACCACTCACAGGAAAGTGAATGCTTGAAAAACTATTTGTTCTTTACACAGCCTTACATTTAGCAACTTTGAAATTTTGTTTTAATATCAATAATGCCTCTTAAAAAGACACTTGTCAGGGAACATTGCAGAAAGTATCTAAAAGGTATTTTTAATTTGAAACTATGACTATTATTACCAACACTAATTCTAGAAGTTCCCTTCAGTTCCTCAGCCCAAAGATGGATTTATCCATGTGGATCCAATCAACATGGCTTACTTTTTTAATTTCACATATCAGCTGCCTAAAGCAATGAACTGAACTGAGTGGTCCTATACTGTCCTTAGGCTGCAGAGTGTTGAGAGAAGAAAGCATTACTCTATTTATTGCAACAAGAAACAAATTACTGACACTTGAACCGTCTGTGGAGCTGAATAGAAGCAGAAGTTATTAAGAGTACTGAGAATAGCGAGTCAAAACTTACCATAACAAAAAAAATTGGATTAAGCCCTCAGATCACCTGCTCTGGGGTATTTATAAGACCTGAAATTACTGTTACCTCATTTTAGGTTTGTCTATATGAATATCACATATCAATGAGGAAATTAAAATGGAGGGTTGGGTTTTAACTGTTGATACAAACATCTACCGGAGATGTTTTCTCACTGGATTTTTAGAGACTCACTGGACAGTCACTGTTCCCTTTGGAGCAGCCCATTACCATACATACAGAGGGCTACTCAGAAATACTTCTGATGTTCCTTTGAAACTGCTTGTAACATGTTTATATATTATAGCTTGTCTGTCTCACCAGACTAGTAGATATGTTTATAAAACACGTAAGGAATCTCAGAACGGATGCACATTTTTGGCAGCTGTTGATTGTCTAGAAAACTAATAGGTACCATAATAAAGTGAAGAACTAATGTTCCATAAACAAAGAAAGTCTTGGAAATTTAAAGCAAGCCTTTAGACTCACTGTATATAGCGAGAAATAGCAGAAGGAATACTGTAAAAGTAAACTGTAAAAATCAATTCATATCTTCTCTGTAGCAAATTATTTCTTTATGGTTATTAAAATCAAACACACACACGCACACACAAAAACACCAACCCCAAAAAACAAACACAGAAAAAAACCCTAAACCAAAAAAAAAAAACCCTACATAAAACCAATAAGTATTTCCATCCCTGAGTTGTTCAAAACTCTTGGGAGTCAGAGCACTGAAGAAAGAGTTTGAAGTGGTAACAGAATTTACAAGGGTGGCTGCTCCACTCTCACATTCGTACTAAAGTAAAAAACAAGAGAAAGTGGTCCTTCAAATATACCAAAGCTAATTAAATAAATAGATTTGTAGCTATTTATATTATTGTTTGTTTCAGCTTAAAAATTAGACCTAGCAGAGCTGATCATACCGTTTATTCAGTGAAAGGAAGATGAAATCACCATATAGTCAGACAAAAAGCAAATTCTAGAGAACCATTTGTACAGTTTGATACAACTGTTTGTATCATGCTTATTTGTTACAATTTCATTTTAATACTTTTGTTACATTACTGAAACTTTTTCAGTAAATTGATGTGACTTTCCAACCACTCTCCCCTAATATTACATGTTAGTATCCTGATGGGTATACTCTACAACTGTGGTTTTGTCACTTTAAAAGACATGCTGTTGTTGGATTGTGCCCCTCATTATTTATTTCAGTGTAGCAAAACAGATAGAGTGCGTACAGTTCTTACCCAAAGAGGTGGGAAAATATTGCAACCTTGATTGCAAGATCTTAGACTCAGCAAATGTCGAGACTGGGAATTTTTATCTCAGCTAAATCCCCCCAGGCTCCTGTTACAGTCACTGGAGAGAAATTGTAATTTCTAGAGCAGACGCGTCCTAGAGCAGACAACTAAAATAGATGGGATGAATTGCCTCTAGAGGTGGCTATTGCTTTCTACTGTCTGTAAAGGGATCCCAGATGACAAGTTCAGAAGTCGATGGTTAATGTTAGGACGTATCAATCCCAACATACTTGTAAAGAAGAAATTGTCATGTTGTGAAATGCAGACCAGTTTAATAGGAGATTTTGTATGCACTTGTAGGTGAAGGGGGGAAAAAAAGTAAAAGAAAGATAACCAACATTAGATTTGAAATTTTGAAAGAAAAGGATTAATATCCCACTTGGAATTTCAGATAAAGAGCTGAAATCCTTAATATTTCTTTTGGTGCTAATCATGTATATGTATGTAATATATTTAAACACCTGTATGAACAATCAGCTAGAAGTATACCTGTCAATGTTATTTCTGCACATAAAATTGATAATTTTAGCTGTAGATTATCAAAATTCTCTTTAAGTTGCTTTCTCTAGTTTTTTCTTAGGGTAAACTAACCAATATGAAATACTACCTTTAGGAACTAATAAAGAATATAAAATATTTTAATCTGGAGGTAAAGGGGTGTGTAGTTTGGGAACTGCAATCAGACTACATGGAATTTTAATGATAAGTAGAATACTAAAAAAACTAAGGCTAAAATAATTTGAGTCAGCAGGTTGATTAGAAATAGTAGATTTTTGTTTTCATTCGAATTTAGGGTTTGTTAGATTTGATAGTACTGTGCTTCTTTATCCGAAGACATTGAAGAAACAAGGGAGAAGAATGGTTGAAATTTAAAAGATCAGCTCCCATAGAATTTAGTTGCTGCTAATGAGCTGCTATTGGTTAGTAATTTTATGAAATTTTCTGATGACCAAAGAAATTAACTGCAGTTAAAAACTGGCTGAAGAGTCACTTCAGAAGAGATACCTCTCAAAGCAATGGTATTTAGGGAAACACAAGTGCATTGTACCTGTGCTATTGCCAAAATATAGCCAGACAGCATCATGATGGTCAATATTTGCACAGGTACAGGTCTTCAAAGGCACATACCTAGAAATGATCTAACAATGCTCATTGATTGATGCTCTGATCCCCAGTCCCTGAAGTGCTGCTTCTTGAAATGATGTACAAATACTGTGGTCTCTGTTAGCTCAAACTGCCTGCAGGTAAGCCAGGTACAATATTTTGGGAATATATACAAGCACCAGCTGCTACTCAGTATCTATTCTTTAAACCATCTGGTTTGGGGCATACAATACACTGCACAAAGATCAGGTTATTGCTTGATCAATTCTGCCATCTAATGACTGCTTTCAAACAACACTTTCCACTACTGCCAAATGCTGGTTCTTAACTGAATCAGACTTTCTGCTATCTGGCATATATTTCTATTCTGTCTCAGGTTCTGTAGCAGGGATTGTTGTGCTCCCATAAGAGATATAACCATCCTGCAAAAATATAATTTTTCCTGTGGCTTCTTTACTCCGGAAAGTGAAGTAGGTAGGTTCCCTGCAGTGCTGTGTGACTGCAGCTCAGAGGAGACACTGCTATGAGTCAAGACCACCTGGTAAGCGAAAATCCAAAAAACTTCAAAGACCCTCAATGCTAAAACCCCAGGAGGAGACTCCCTCTGGACATAACATGGCTTTGAAGGCATACCCCCCCCACTTTAATCCTCACCCCTTCCTTATTGGAAAGCTGAAGAAATACCCCCCGCTGTGACTCAGGCTGATTAAAAAAATACACAGGGAAAGAATGATGTGATTATTTGTACTCACACAGAAACTACATGAATGGACTTGATTACCCCAATTTTTATATTTTTTCATATATGTATTTTTAGACATATATTTGTCTCACACCAGCTTGTACTCACATTTTAATTGCATCAAGCACCTTTATTAATGGGCTGCTTGCAGTCTCACCATGATGTGCTGATGGATTTGCAGTAATAAAATACAGTCACGCTGTTGTAAATACCATCCTTCACTTCCCATAACCTCTTTTTTCACAATTGCATGCTTCTGGGGAAGGATGTGCTTAAATGTGCTGGAAATGGTGGAAATCAGTTCATTTATGAGCTTTCCTAAGAATGAGACAATTAAATATATATATATTTTTTTTTTAATTCAGAGATATAACTCAAACCTCAACAAAATTTTATTTCTACTTGGAGGATTTATTCCAAAACAGAGGGTTTTTTGTTTGCTTAGTTTGTTATATCTGGTTTCAAAAGAACTTTAAGGTCAAAGAATAAAAGAAAAATCTATATGAGAGATTTTCTATTAAAATAAGTATTAGAATAGGGCATTACTTGCTAAATTATTTTTTAAAACTGTTTTCCAACAGGCGTTATTCCTCCCACAAAACCTAGGCTGTGTAAAAACATTGCAAGAGGGCAAAATAGTGGGCAACAGAGTAATATTTTTTTCACAATTACTCATAGTTTCTGGCCTCTACTGTAGTAATGTACTGCTGATTAGAGAAGCAGCATCATTGGCCCAAAATGATTTCTCAAATTACAGGCCACCTAAAAGCCTTGGAAGACCTGGAAATCTCCCACAAGAGCAATACAAAGCATGTAAAACTAGATAATCTCTAGTGCAAAATGGTGATTTGAAGGTGAAAAAAGAAAAAATGCACTGTCTGAGCTCACCAGACTTGGTGTATCCACCTAGAGGTGCAGCTGATCAAAGACAGTGAGTAGTAACTGAGCCACTGTTTTTAAAAAGGTATCAGAATTGGTGGACATAGAAATTCAAAGAGGGTTGATAACATCTCAGTCTTTCTTGTGTAACTCCTGAGACATGTATGCTACCAGCAAATCGGGGCATTTTACTTTTACTTAAATAACCTCCCTCTGTCTCACACTCCTCAGCGCAAAATAGAGTCCTGACATGTACTGTTTCTTGACTTTGAAAAAACTAATATGCCAATAGGTAAGATAAAGAAATACTGAGGAAAAAGACAGGTCTTTAGTGAAAAGCAAAACAGTGAAACAAATCTTGATTTACTTCTCATTTCAGACCACTTACTGGATATAAATTAGTTTGTTGACAGAGTCAGTCTTTCCGTATTTTCATGAATTCTGCAATGAAGCATATTCAACACGTTCAGTCACCATATCTAACCAACACACTTTTTATGTACATACTAAGCTGACACCAACTATGATTATCATACATGATCAGGCTAAATTTTAAGAAGTTAACCAAATTGCAGTAGTTCAGCAAATGAACGTCCCCGGTGTGATAAAACCTGTTATATTTCTTTATCCCAGGTGAAAAGTTGTCCAATTGCCTTTTAAAGAAAATTTACAAAAAAATAATAAACTCATGTTTCACCAAAAAATTACAAAGCTCTCTGAGCTGCCCCTGACGGCATATTATCTAGCAGAGGCACATCATAGATCTTTTCCAGAGTGAGTCACAGCTCTGCAGCTGATACTGTAACCCAAAGTTCAGGTGTCCACAACTGTACTCACCATGTGTTCACCCATTGCTTGCTGGAATAAAACCTCCTTTGCCCCAGGGCCTTGTAGGAAAAAAAACAGACTGGGTGTCAATGGCTGCTCGGAATCACAGATGACTGAAGGATTCAGTGCTTTGCTTCATCAGTACTTATGAAATAAACCCAACAATACCCAAGAAAAGGCGAGGAAGAAAAGATAACAATGCAAGACTGACAAGGCCAACAAGTCAGAGAAATAGACAATCCTGTTGTCAAAGGTTTCTTTGTATCTTGTATGTTTTTTCCAAATCTGTGACTGCTGTGACTGTTCTGGTTTGCAATTAATGAAGGAATAATACAGCAGAAAGCTTTGCAGAACTATCTCACTCAGGCTACAGGTCCACACTAGAGTTTGACAATGACAAAACCAAGGTTTCCAGTTTCAGTGGCTGGTACTTTTTTATCCCCTCAGCTTTGCAGATGCAGCTGATTTGTGGTGTATTTTAACAACAAATCTAGCTATAACCCAGTTTTAAAAGAACACCTCTCCATGAAGGGGTTTTTAACTGTAGAATAGGCGGAATCATAATCTCCATGCACTCTAGTAATTTATGATGTGGTATTATACCTTATTTCAATAGTGACTCATTTAATCTAGTACTCTAACAGGGATTTGCAACAACCTTTCCACCTTCACCACTGGCTAATTTTGCACTCCTACCACAGCTGACATTTTACTTTCTTATCTAGGCTGAAAATGATTTCAAGTTATATGAGGGACATTCTTGGAAGGTTTAAATTCAATACAAATACAGGGAATAATTGAAAACAGAAGAATATGTTAAGTATGTATTCTAATCCATGATAATAAAAGTTTCTGAAGTGGTCTCTAGGTAGAAATAAAGTTTCTCCTTTTATTTTTTTATGCTGGAATTAAAAGGTTGGGGGGTTTTTCACAGTCTTTTTTTTCCTTTAGAAACATTGAGATTTTTTTATATGGTAGTAGTTCTGGTTTTGAGAAGATTGGAAAACCTATCAGTTGAAATACTAAACAGATCACACAAAAATATAAGATTACACTGCATGATAGAGTATAAAAAACAGAATAAAATAAATTATGAAGCTAAAAGAATTTGTCATTATTTAAATGAAATATCTAACCAATGTAAATATTTCTACATTATTGAGACAAAGTGAGAGGGAAAATAATCAATTTATTCTTTACCCTTTAAAAATGTCATCAAGAGAGATTTTTTTGTTCTACAGTATTTCTATTGCAGAAAAAAGATATTTCCTAAAGAAAATGTATGGACTGGGGAGGAGGGGTTTGGGGAGTGTTTAGAATTCCCGTCTGAAGAACACATCCTTTGACCAATCTTGTTTATTGTCAGTATCCATTGCTTAGGAGACATTCATATGTAAGAAGTCCACATGTATGACAAGGATCCTGATGCGCTGAGAAAATTGAAATGCGCCCTAACAATTCATAGCTTTCTATTTTCCAGGTAGAAGGCATAAGCAAGGATGCAGAAGTCCAGAGCAGTAGTGATGAAGACCATATGACACATCAGTGGTGGAGTCAGAAGGAAGAGTTGCTATATACGAGTTTTCCTCCATATATCACCCTCAGTTTGAGGGCAAACAGGGACACTTACCCAGGAGCCTTTTTTGAATACTCCAGAGAAAAGTGCTGATGTTTTTGCTCTTGCATGCCCTGGTATGACAGATAAACTTTCAGTTTTCATACTGGTCTCATTGATTTTACAAGCACTGTAGAAGTAGAGCCTGATGCTTGAACAGTCTAGGGCTCTTCACAAGCTTTACAGTGTCCTACATAGCTAATGCCTACTTTCTTATTTAGGTCCCTGCATTTCTGTTTCTTCCTTTCACTTTATTGCCTTCTTTGATGTTCCCTAATCCCTTTCGAATACTCTTCTGAGGACTGATGATTCATTTTAGGACCTAATCATTACTTTCTGATGGCTCTTCAACCTTCTTAAATGTCCCCTAACTGCTACCAGTTGAAGCGTGTACACTTTAAAGCTCTCTTCTGCTCATCTCCTCTCCTTCTTCATTAAGTCATTTCCCTGCTTATCTTTTACCTTAGCTCTACCTGTATATACACACATAGAAGAAGCCTTCTATAAAGAGCTGAAGAGCCCGAGGGGATTCTTGGTAAATTGGTTAGTATTCAGGAGTCAAGGTTTTGGCAGGCAGAAGCCCATGAGAAAGGACAGGCAGGAGAACCAGATGGAGAATGCCATTTATTTGAAAACAAATAATAACTAACTAACTAACTAAATAAATAAATAAATAAATGAAGGGGTGGAGTATTTAAACATACTTCTACAAAAACTACATCAAGATGAGAGAACAGCAATGAAGCATAAATAATGAAACCTCCTCACTGTTAAGACATGTTAAACTGTAACATTTCAAACCAAATAAAAAAAAAAATCCACAAAACAAACAAACAAACAAAACCCCCCCCACAAAACAAAAACAAAAACAAAAAAACCCGGCTGAAATAGTACCAGATAAAAAATTCTGTTGAACTACTTTCTGCAGGACAGCACAAACAGCCCATTGACAAAGGCTATTTGTATCTTCGTCCCCAATTCCATGAATTCCTTTCAAAGACCAATAACCATAAGACCACTCTGGGCAATTGACTTTCCTCTACAGGATTTAATTCATATATAAAATGGAAACAGAAATCAAACCCAGAATAAACAAAAATCCAGGAAGTTGAATACCAGAGCTTGTTCCACATATGAGGAGGTTTAAAATAGTAACATACAAAACATAACTTAAAAGTAAGAAAGAAATGATAAAACACAGAAAGATAATTTCTACCTAATAAAACATGGTCACAAGGAATCCCACTTCCACAAGGAAAAGTGAATATCTTATGCTTAAGCGCCATCCTATGACATGACAGATCTCCAACAGTACATGCTGTGTAGAAATAAAGCATTATTTCTCTTGAAACATGTGTCCTTTTGTCTTGATAGAGATCTGCCTTTAGGGTAGGGTTTGCTTGAGAAACATTAAATTGTGGTTTACCTAATATTGCCATCTAGTGGCAAAACGATCAATTCCAAAACAATTGTCTTTGAAAGGAAGGCACCGTTCTGGGATTTATACACTATTGAAAAAAAGAATTAGCCAAAATATAGTGATAATAACGGCACACTAGAAAATGGAACACAGTCTGCAGGACAGCAGGACAACATGTACCCAAAATTGTAAGTGCATGATCACAAGCCAACAAAACACTGAAGTATTGAAAACAGTTGCAGACAGGATATGCCAGTGAAAGGCAAGACATAAACTAACAGCTTCTAGCTGATTTAAAACAAGGAAAATAATAAACATCCTACCTATTACAATATGCTCTATGAATTAATCACCACCTCCATTAAGCTTAACACAGAATGTACAACAGCCTTTATGGTTAGGATGCTCAGTCAGAAACATCTGTCCCTTAGCCCGATAACCTGATAATTGGCTTAAGCAGGGAAAGCTTAAAAGTAACATAAATGTTCCTCAGACCCATCTTAGGTGTCTCACAGTTAGTCTGACTGTATCATCCTCCATTCCCTTTTCAGTCATCAAGAAAAAATAATTGCTGCCACAGGTGATTCATCCTACCCTAAATCTGCCGCCAAGGTAAGCCTGAAGATGCCTATTTGTCTTCAGTAGCTATGAAAGGAGTCTAAGGAGATCAGCTTATATTAACACCAACCTAAGCTGATCTCACTGCAGGCTGTCACCAGCCAACTGAGGAAAAGCTCAGGGGCAAAATTTACTAACATAGAATGCTGTAGTTTGCTAAACACACAGCCTGAATTCACAAGCATTGAACTTAATACTTGTACTCAATAGTTAAAGCCTCTCACTGGATTTTCTCCTTTTCAAAAAAAAACCCCAAAAAAAACCCCCCAAAAAACAAAAAAACCCAACCAACCAACCAAACAAACAAAAACAACAACAACAAAAAAAAACCCACAATTTTTAAAACAAGGGGGATACCAAAAGAAGAGGAAAATTAAAAGACAATAAATTATTTACCTGATAGGTAGTCACAGGGCATATGGGACTTGCTATGGGGCTCCTTATGTAAATGACATCTGGTATATGTAAAAGAAAATTCAGCTTTTTGTATGCCTGATGTACCCACAAGTTTGACGATTAGTCGGGAAGACATAAAATTTGGTAGCCTTGAATGTGGACACCTTGGCTAAAATGAAGTGAATCACTGATAGCAGGTCCTCAGTTCTCTTCAGTGACTAGACAGAGGATGCTTGGAGAGAGCACCAAGTGTAGACATCTGGGCACGTTTCATTCAGTGCCACCTGGACACCCTTAAGTGTTCTCATTTGCCTTCAGCTTTCACTTCAGATGTACAGAGGCATTTAAAGATGCAACCTTTAGCCACCAGAAAAACTGAGAAGGCAATACACAGAACTTTGACCAAAAAAGGAAGTGTGATTAGTGGTTATATTGGAAGATATATGAAGATTTCCCTACCAAAGTAACTGAACTTGTACCCTAACTGAAGTTACCTTGGTAAGGAATGGCAAGAATCTGATTTGGTTTAAGTAAGGGGAGTGTGAAGGAGCTGTAACATTTAGACACATTCAAAATCTGTTGTTTAGCCTTAGGTTATGAGTCCACACCTGTTGTACAATTTGAAATGTCAGCTACTAAGGCAATTGATCAGTAGCCAGTATTCTGTATTTCAAGTTTTCAATCAAAAGCTCTCAGACTAATTTTCAAACCATAATACGATCCTGAAAGATTTTTATCAGCCCTGGAAGGAAGTCTGTGAGTAGAAAAGATGTTTGGCATACTGCAAACTGCTTGAAATCTGATAGAAAAAGGACTATAACATCCCTTATATACCCACTTCAAAAGGTCATAGGAGAAGATAAATGTTAACAATAGTTCATATCAAACATCCCTCTAGACCAGTATCCTGCCTTCAACAATGGGAAAAAGAATGGATATACGCCAAAGAGTTAAGGAGGGAGAAGCAATATATCTCTCAGAGTACTCAGTCACCTTCCAGAGATCTGCAGCTTTGGGCTTTCTTGATTCACAGTTATCTGATAGCCCCTTCTGAATTTCTCTTCCATAAGGCACAGGATGAAGAGGCATCAGTATCCTGTTACAGTTGAACTTGTGATTTACAATTCCAATCTCAAACCCAAATCCACCTACTCCTAAAATGACAACCCAGTGAAAGAATGAGTGCTTTGTAATCAAAGAACTTGATACAACTGGAAAGGCACAATTTTTTACTATTCTGATGCTTTTATACCTCTATATGTCTTCTTAGTTTATAATAGTGTGATAGATTGACACAGAATCAGTGCCTTGATTTTCCTGTCCTCTATGATATTTTGGAAAATTTTTTTTCTTCAAAAAAAACTCCTAAAACTTTGGTTAACTTTTATTATATGGTTTTTAACAGCTTTCTGCATCTTGAAAAAGATTTTATGTGAAATAGTATTTCTTGACTTGGCATTATATACAAGCCACAGATAGTATCACTTGAATCATATCTCACTTCTGTCTCCATACTAAAGAGGGATATTTTTTCCTTAGGAAAATTTTCAAAAATATTTAGAATAAGCATAATGAAAAATTCTGTGTTAATGGTTGCACATGATGGCACAAGCACAGCCTAGGGTGAACAATAGAGGAAAGTGTAAAGTTTGCTGGTTTGGATTTATGTTTTGAGGTTATGGATTGGCAAAAGGCACTGGGCTAAGAATTGGAGGTAGGTCTGAGGGCTTTGCTAGCACTGTGGGATTGTGCTTGGCCCTAGTGTGAGGGCCTAGCAAAGGTGATGCCTCCAACTCTGTTCCACACACATCACCATCTCTTCCCACTGCTCTGCTGGCTGAGCTCCCTCCTGCCCAGCCTCCATCTCATGGACAATCAGCTACTGAAATAGAGGGGCTCTCACAGTCAACAACAAAGCACTTGCTCTCTAACGTGCATCTCCCTCTCCTTTCCCATGACCTCCTTGCTCTCCTGACTCCATAAGGGTCTTTGGCGGGGCAGAGGGTTAGTGGTTGGATTTTGGATTTGGTTTTTATTTCATGAGGGCCTGCAGGGATGATCTGTGTGGGAGGAGGTCATGGACTGCCCTATGCCAGATCCAGCTCATGCCAGCCCACAGCAGACAAAATGTGTGCACTGTATGACAGAGTCAGAGGAATTTCTGGAGCCCCTGCAAAGAAACGCTAGGTAGTAAATGCTGAGGCAAAGTGACAAGGAAAGAGACAGTGATGTTAGAGCAGAAAACACAGGGGGAAATGACAGAGAAGGAAGACAGAAGAGCAGTAAAAATGCCAAATAATTGCACCCTAACTGCTGAAGAAAAAGAGCAGCCTGAGCAAGGGCTAGAGCCAAATATCGGACTGGACAGGGACAGAAAGAAGAATCAAGAGGTGGTATGACTCTGAAGGGACTGTGGTTGGTGGTGGAATTCATGTTGGACCGGTTAAGAAACATGTGGCATCAGGATAAAAGGAACTGTTGCACACCAACCCGTCTCCCACATCATCCATTGCCTCACCGAAGGATCTTACTATAAGGCACAGCAAGTGGATTAGAGGCAGGAAAGGAGAGAGCAGAGATGCCCAGAGAGTAGCCAGTGCATTTTTAGCTGCTTGTTTATTCTTTTGGGGGAGTGGGACAGGGTTTACCATACCAGAATCAGTAATTAAAATTTTGTTCATTGGCAATAAATTACACTGATTCAAATTCCCTGATACAAGCCTGTTTTGCTTGTCCATCACAATCATCTCCTTGGGTTCCACAACCTCACAAACTGTGAGGTCTGTCTCCTGGTAGGCCTAACACATGTGAGCCAAGATTAAGAAGGGTTTCTAGCGCTTCAGGTTTAGAATGAGGGTCTGACGACCTTGGTGACTAAGGCTTCAAGCACCTCATTAGGATTTCTGCTTAGGGGCTTGCATTCAGGCCAAGGCTGGGTCTTGAGCTCACCTTTGAGGCTTACAATTTAGCATTTGGGATTCTGGAAGGGCTTCACATGAATCTTCTGGGTCTGGTTAAGGTTTCTGGTAAAGGAGTAAGGTATGGACCAGCTTTTTGTGTTGTAGTATCTATTAGAATTACTACCTTTTTCAGTCAGTCTTATTTTAGCTATTTTATACAGAACAATTGTTTGATTTTCTATGTGTGATATATTTCTATTTATTTTATATCAAACCATATTTTGTTTCAATCTTCATTTAGTATATTTATACTAGTTTAATTTGCTTCCTTTTTTGTTTTGGTGCTCTGTTTATACTTTTCCTTGAAGTTGGTGAACTGTTGAAAAGACCTTCTATACCATAACTGAAAGCAGGAACCTGGACATATTTTCCGTGGAGCTAATTAAAACTTGATACGGTAAACAGAACAGCGATTGTGCGCACAAATTGCATTTCTTGCTTGTGGCCAGCAAAGGGAGCTGTTAAGCCCTCCAAACTGCTACGTCCCAATGACTAAAGGGAAACGGGAACTTGAACTTGAGTATTATCACTACAACGAATGTATTCAATTAAATTGTTTATTGCCTGGGCTGCTTCTGTTGTTTATAAATAAATTATCATATTCTGATATTCTGGGTGTCTGTTGTCATCCTCCTGTGACACATTTGCATTGTGGCTGATAAACTGATCTGCTCTTCAGTAATAAAATCTTATTCAGGCTGCATTTTGTCTCCTTGAGGTAGTGATGAAATCTTTCTGCTTTCAAAAGACAACTACAAAGCTCACTCTGTAACATACTAGTTGCAAAAAGATTAGAGTTTATAGATCATTAAAGTTTCTTTTTCGGTCTTTCATCAACTCACTGTACACTTAATAAAGAATACAAGGTTCCCTTTTAACATCTCAAAGAGAATCCAAAAGACAGGAAAATACAAGTGTGTGGCTATACATGTAAAGGTGTTACTTTCCTCTGTTCACTCATCAGTTAAACTTGAGCCATCTGTCTCAACATTGCCAAGATTAAGGAAAAATAAACTTTGCTGTGTAATGCTATCTGTTGGCACATATTAACAGCATTACAGATGATCTAGTATTTACTCAGCATATGCTCTAAGTGTAATTGAGCATTATAAAAATGCACTGAAAATCTTTGTTCATTCTGTAAAATAGCTATGACAGAAACAGAAATGTGTAAAGCAGTTTGGAATGATAGACCAGCGAAGTACATGTTATCAAATGCTAATGGCGCTGCAAGAGAAGAATCACACAGTCTGAAACACAGACATATTGATTGTAGTTTAAGTACCTGTGGTGCAAGCTGGATGCCAAAGTCTGAATGGCAAAATAGTGATTACTGCCCTGGAGTTGTTTCATGAAAACATGTCAAAAGCCCTGGGACAAATAGAATTAGAATAATTCAGGCATGTCAGTTTGCTGAGACGGTCCTATTTTTCCAGTTGAAGCTATAAATTACAATTTGAGCTGATTTAACATTCCATTATACATTAAAGAAAGAATTATTCACTCTTTTCATTAACAATTCGATTTCTGACTTTGCACTCTGTCCTTATTTTGAGCTCGCTCCACCCCCCACTGGATTCACAGGGACAATCCAGTTTGGTAAAGTTTCAGAAAACTTCATTGCCCTTTCTCATCCCTCTCTCTCACACACACAAAAAAATGAACTGTTTTGTTCCAGGAAGCTATTTCAATCTACTTGAGCCAGTCCCGGAGATGCCTGAAGAGGTAGGATCATTCAGTTTAAACTAAGGTGAGAAAAGATTGGTGGTACTGCTCCATGTAGCTTCACACTCAGCTCCTGGTGAGTGTGAAACAGATCATTTATAAGGAATCTGCTTCCACAGAAATCAACATAATATTTTTCTTCTCACAAGTAGGATCTGCTGTTAAAAGAAATATTAGATACCATAACAGAAACATTTGGAGCCATCGTGACTGAAAAAGTGTATGCAGCTACTGGGCTGAATCTAGCTAGCTAACGCAGAATTTATCATGCTCCTCTCCTTCAATTCATTACTATGCAGTTCTCTCTTCTTTCAGCTGCAGCAACCCAGGCTCGTGAGTTTTATATTGTTTGAATAATTTTGTGTTATTCATATAATCTTCAGAGTCTTTTCCAACATAAATGATTATATGATACTATGATTCTATGAATTCAAACTTTTTTAGTTGTTTCCTCTTTTCTTACATGTTTATACTCCTATACGACCTGAGTACAAATTTCCATATGACTGTGGCAATGTAAATGTGGAAACAACATACAAGAATTTAGAAAGCCCATGACTAACCTACTTGTGTCGTATTTCAATCAACTGCAATGAAGAGAAAAGACATGGCCTGCTTTCTGCATGACAATACCTCAGGTAGTCCATGGCTATTCTTCTTGAAAAAGCACCTCCTTACTTATAACACAAATACCTCAAGAATGCTTTTTTTCCCCCTCTCACAGATTACTTCATATATGCAACATTTCTATTTCTCACAATATTTCATTGAAAGAAAAGGTACAGTGTGACTCTGGAGCACCACAACCTGAAAAAAACAGGAACCTGGACATCCTGAAACCTGAACAGCAGTGGTTGGCCGTACAGTTTTCCAAAAACAAACATCCTTTCAATCACAAAAAGATCTAGGGGTTATTGGCCTCTGTTGATACGAAAATCTTTAGGAGGAAGACAAAGCCCTTTTGAAGAGATAGAAGTCTTTGAGAAAGGCTCTCCACCCTAAGTAAGTAGATATGGATTTTATCAGCTTTCCAGAAATCTCTGTTTTTATAAATTAGCCAAGTAAGAATTATGTTCACAAATACATTGGTTTTGAGCTCCAGTACAGAAATAATAACAGACCACAAAGCAGGACACAAAAGACTTTGATTATCAATTCTGAACTACTTAAGTATCATTGAGATAAAATGAATACATTTAATCTTCAGTGGAAGTACACTTCAAAAAAATCTCTAAAACTTTGGTCTCGTGTAATTCAAGTGAGTCAACTGAAGACAAAGCTACTTTCATTAGAAACCAAAATTTATGCATAGAACTAAAGAGAAATTTTTAGATTCTCTCTCTCCTTTCCTGACGTGAGGGAAAAAAATTAAAGCAGCAAATGAAAAATCACAGATTGTTACATAATTTTGGCCAAGAATCTGTGTTCTTACTATCTAATCTAAGTAAACAGATATATTCAGAGAATGAAATACTATTGATCATCAATAAAATTATGCAAAACTCACTTCTGTGACTTGCTAGGATGTGAAAAAATCTGTCCAATGAGTTCATGAGAAAATTTGAAGCATTAAAAAAATGATGAAAAACAGGATAAGAACATGAAAGTGAAAGATATTGCTACCATGGGAAGCAATATTGTTATTTATTTTCCATAAATGCAGCACCTTCAATCTTCAAGCCACCTGGGTTTCCTAATTTTTTTTTTTTTACAAATAATCTCTTCCCTGGTTGGAGAAAAATCTAATTTCTAGTCCTAATTTACTCATTGACAGTCTATGTTTCTTTATTGAACTTACACGACAGCCATGTAAATATTTCTTCCCCTCACTTCACATTTACTATCAAAAGTATTATGTCTTCTCAGCTCTCATTTCATTAAGCAAAAAGAATCATGTCTTGCAGTTTCCCCTCTGCCTGAGCGGTCCTCTGTCTCCCATCCTGAACCAACACACTATATTTGCACTTCTGGCATGATTTAATTTTTCTTGAATATGGAAATGACACGCAATATTTCAGTCACTGACAAAATTTTAAAGCAGTGTTATCTCCTCTCTGTCCTCCACTTAGGCTCTGCAGTGCTTAATAGAGCTGTCAGGATAATCCAGATTCCCCAAGACTGGCAGGGTGGTTCAGAAGACTTACACTAGGCATATAGGTTCTACAAACAATTAAGAAAGAAGAATTATTTTGAAAGCTGAAGTGAAATACCTGTGTCTCTCACTGTGAACAGTGTGGTAGCTTGGTCCATCAGAGATGAGAGCAGAGACCTGCCATGCAAAAACCCACAGTGTCTCTGAGTGCTCTGTTTTCTTTTTAGAAACTATAAATTTTTCACCGTTAACTAAATCTTTCTGTGAAAGGAAAATGCATGGATTTTCCTGGAGTACAATGTATGGATTTTCCTGGAGTACGGAGGACTGAGTCCAGGTCTGGGATCCCCTGTACAAGAGAGACATAAGCATACGAAGGACCACCAAGGTGTTGAAGGGCCTGGGCCATTTCTTCTGTGAGGACAGACTGAGGGAGCTGAGACTGTTCAGCCTGAAGAACAGACATCTCAGGGTCAGTTTCATCAATGTGTATAAATACCTGAAGGGAAGGTAAGAAGATAATGAAGCCAGGCTCTTCTTAGTGGTGCCCAGTGACAGAACCAGAGGCAGTAGACACAAATCAAAACACAGGAAAGTCTGGTTGAGCAGAAAGCACTTTCTTTACTGTGAGGCTGACTGAGCACTGAACAGGTTGACCACATATTGTCCTGGGCAGGGGGAGTTTGACCAGATGATCCCCAGAAGTCACTTCCAGCCTCAGTTATTCAGTGAGTTTGTGCCCAAAGGAGGTGTATTGGATCTGGCTGAGCTGGAGTTCATTTCCCCACAGTAGCCCTCACAGTGCTGTGCTTTACATTGGTAGCCAGAAGGGTGTTGATAACACACCAGCGTTTTGGTTACTGCTGAGCACAGCATCAGTGCTGTAACATTCCTTCCTCAATTGAGGACAAGATCCTGGGAGGGAATACAAGTAGACCAGCTGACCCAAAATGACCAAAGGGATATTCCAGACCATATGTCTTCAGCTCAGATATAAAAGCTAAGGAAAGGACGAGGAA
>VXAY01001697.1:282965-315451 GCA_013399855.1 Oxyruncus cristatus
AACAAAGTGAGGGGGGATGGAGGGGGGGGGGGGGGGAATTTGTTGTTTCAAATAGCTGCCTGCCGAGAAATCATTACACATTTCTGAAGCCCTGTTTCCCGAGACGTGGTTGGACATCACTTCCTGTTGGAAGTAGAGAACAAATCTCGTTATTTTCCACTTCACTTGTGCACACGCAAGCTTTCACTTTTTTTTGCTTTAGTAAATTGTCTTATTTCAACCTACCAGTCATTTTCCATCTTATTCTCGCTCCCCTGTCCGGCTGGTAAGGGGAGTGATAGAGTGGCTTGGTGGGCACCTGGCACCTAGCCAAGGTTAACCCACTACAGAAGGCCAAACCATCTGTTTCCTCAGTAGCCGATGTGCTGGAACTCAGCCTCAAAAATCAGATGAGGGTTCTGGGTCAGCACAAAAGTGAAATCATTCCGTATTCCATTTGCAAGGGTAACACTACCAGCAAGGTACAGTGGTTTGCCTTTTTGTGTGAACCACATCTTTGAGAGCATTTCAAGAAATAACAAGTCTGTGGAGGTACTACTTTTTCTAAAATATCCACACGTTTGATCAATTACATCATTATTGTTTTCCATGCAGGCATGTGTCTTTCCTTCTTCCCAGAACTTTAGATTTTGTTAACAGTTTTCTGTTCCTATTCTAACAAAGAAATGAAAATGTTTTCAATTTATGATTTGCTTTTTTGTTTGTTTTCAACAGAACACAATTCTTCTTGCTCCTTCTGTTGAAAGGCACCTTTCCCCCTCATTTTGTTTAGAAATGGATTACCTTTTCCGTGATCTCCGATGAGTATCACAGTGTTCATGTTTTGAAATGAGCAGTCCTTTTTCAGTGCTACAAGATCTCAAATGATAGATCTGGAGCAATATTACTCCCCAGAACTACACTGAATTACACCAGTTCAGTCCTCCAGACTCAGACATTTTAATGCTGTACTTTCATACTAAATATGTGAAGCATAGATATTTTAATTAAATAATAGCAACAACTTTAGTCACCAACAAGCCATAGATCTGAATTTTGTCTTCTGCTTTTGTCCTAGATGTCTGACCAAAAAAAACCAAACCAAAACAAAACAAAAACCAAGAATCATTCTTCAATCTGATGTTAAGAGTCAGTTTTCTCATATTTTTTCAGGGCAATCGGCCTAGGTTTTGTAGCAGGAAGAAAATTATTTTTATGGAAAATTATTTTTATGCTTCTTCAGCATTGTGACTTAAAGTAACACCATTTATTATCATATTTTTCCTCCACCTGGGGATATTTCTTCCTCACTGGTGTGGAGAGAGAGAGAGCTGAGCAGTGAAGCTAGGTTTCTAAACCTAATATCAAAAAATCCAGTGGAGGAAATAAACATTTAATGAACAACAACCATACCAAAACGAACAAATGAACATGAAAAATCCAGGTTGCTCTGGAACTTAGTCAGGTCTGTTCTGTCTTTTCCTCTCCCACATCTACAGCAATTGGAAAGATTGAGATATATATCGCTGCCACCACACATTGCATATTTGCAGGTTGTTTGTAATGGAATTTGCAACTGGAAATGAATTTCAGTGCACTTCAGGGGAAGCACAGAGAGGCTAAGCCTAACCTTTAGGAATATTGTTATAGTAAGAGTTTCCATGTTTCAAGTAAGCTGGAGTTTTAATCTCAGATGTACTCCAAACCTTCCTCTCAAGGTACATTAGAGAAGACAGAGAACATTTTCATTTTTAGTCAGTCCAGTAGGTTCGTCATGTATGGGAAGTTGTGTATACAGACATTTTCATTGTGAAAATTTTGCATTTATAGAAAATGCAGCTTTAATTCACTATTTTACTGATAACAGAAATATGGTTACGGTAAATCCTTGCTCAGTAACATGTTGGACCATATTGACTTTCCAACAGGGCACATTCCCATCCCTGCAGAAATGAAGGAACAAGAGCAACATGGTCAGATGAATCACTCTCTAATGTCTCTAATCTTATGGATTAGAACTCCGTCAACTAATGTTAACCTAGACTATTATCTTGCCTCTAGATGCTGTTGTATTCCTATTCGTAGTGCAGCAAGATTTATATCACCTGCAGATGTCCAGTGGATTACTTTAGCTTTGACTTTATGTTGCAAAGACCCGCCTTAAAATAAAGCCTACACAGCAAGTAGAGACGTAGATGTCAAATTTTTATCATTGTCTCTACCCAAACTACAGGAGAACCAAAACTATTTCAAAGGGACAATTATGGCAAGAATACTTTAAATAGAAGTTGAAATGCTACACAACTCATTTACATCCTAAATTAAGCTACTGTCTGAACTTGTGTCTCAAAATACCTGAAAAGCAGATTTTTTGTAAGAGTCACATGATATTGTTCCAAGTAGAAAAGTCTACTACCAGCAGTAAAAAAAAGACAATCATTCCAATAAGAAAAAGAATGTGTCTTTTAAATAACTACACAAGATTCTTTTCAAACAGTGTAAGATTTATGCTTAATGTTTACAATATTTCTCTTTAATCAGAAAACACAGTGAGGATGTACTTGGTTCAGAAAATCCATACTCAAATTATCTGTCCACATTAAAAATGTGTGGATCAAGTTTACAGGGGCATTGGGAACACTTGTATCTTTTTTAATTATGTTAAAATAGGTGAACTCAAAAATTGTACTATTTTGCTAATTTTTTCCTCCATTTCTGATTAAGAAATCAAATTAGCTGTAATTATTTTTTTCTTATATTATATTACTTTATATTTGATGTCCCAGTCAGAAGATTTTGGCTGTGGTTTGCAGTTCAGGAAACTCCAACAAAAGATTATAGAAAATGGGCCAATGCCATCATGTAGAATATAAAATATGGAACACTTCATAAAATCCACTTGAGATACAATAGATGACTCAGGCTTAGGATAAGTGGTAGCAGAGATAAGAATAGTAATGGATGGTAACACATTGTTCAGAATAATCACTCAAGCAGTTACTGGAAGAATCTTCCCAAAATACATGGCACATGGGCCTGGCTGCTTCAGGCTCTTATCAGCTTAAACTCAGACCTAACTTGCAGGTTGTACATTTGTGTTAACTCTCAAGAACACCGTCACTATTGATATAACCTCTAAATTATACCAACTTCAATACAAAGTATCCCAGCTCTGACGCAGATTTTGTGCAGGACCCTGGGCATGCTGCCCAAAAGTCTGCTCCGAAGTTCCTGACTAGCAAGATGAGGATGGTCATTTCTCTGTGACAAGGAGCTGCACTGAGGATAAGCGTGCTGCTCTCTGAAGAACACTTACCCTGTTTGGTGCTCAAGGTATGATCAAGAATATTCATTAAGTTATTTTCAATTTAACCTTCATCCAGTGCAAAAACAAGGGAGCCAGACTGTGGAGGACTAGTCAGAGAAGAGAGCTAGGAGCATCCTGCACAGCTGATGGTGATAGCTAACAATATCTACACATCCAGTCATGAATTCGACTTCCTTGTAAGAAAATCTGAGAAAGCGGCTAATGTCTTACGCTGAGCTGCGTGAAGCACTGTTGAGTCCCCCAGATGTTTCTGTCAACAAAAAAAGCTTTTCAGAGCATAGGGACCTGGGTGAACAGGAACATAGTTTGAAAGTACACCTGTTGGTTGCAGTAGCACCCACGTTTGTACAATAGCACTCGCCCAGAGAACAGTTTTAGGAAGACTATGGTCTATAACAGCTTAGACTAAAAGTCGATCTATCCCAACTGACAGTGGCCAATATAAGTTCCTCCCTGGCAACTTTGGCAGAGAGCAACAATCTCTGACTCGTGATTTTTAAGCCGGAGGTCCTGTCTTTGATGTACTTTTCTTTTAGTCATTTGGACAACCATTTTTGCAACCCTTCCAAACTTTTAGTGTCTACAGCATCCTCCTAAAAGGTTTGTGAAGAACCAGCTCCTATTTTCTTTCCTGTTTTAAATCAGCCACTTGCTGGTTTCATTCAATACTGTCTGTTCTATAGGCATAGTACAATGGACACAAATAGTGCTAGGACCAGGTAAGAAATTGCTCATGTTTGAAGTAAAGGAGGCAAGAAATAACAGACCAGTTTTGGTCTGTATTAATATCAAAAGTTTTTGAGGGAAATAACGGAATATCTTACAGCAACCTTGCTGTGACACAGGTAATTATGGCTGTCAGAGAAAAATGAGCATAGAATAATAAATTAGCAAATTCTCATTAATTTTTTTTTTTTTAAGATCCCTTACTTGTAAAAAAGATAAAAATACCAGGAGATAATAGCTGGTTTGTATTCACAGTATTTCCAAACGAAACAGCAACATATGAGAGTTTACACAATACAAGTAGATACAGTTCCTTGTAATCTTTGTGCAGTGTCTCAAAATGAAATATAAACCATCTCCAAGCAACTTACAGCTGACTGCAGACACAATATTGAACACATTTTTTTCTATATGTATTAATTACAACATTTGTGTCACTTTCCTTAAGCATCTTCCTATAAAGAAATCTGATAACACAGCCAGTTAGTGTTAAGCTGAAATGTTTAGTTTTAGTCAGTTGTTTCTTCCATACATAATTGTCCAAAATTCAAGTATAGTCATTCAGTCATTTTAGCATCTAGTGATAAATAAAAAAGGAAATATACCTGTTCTGAAAAAAAACCAAACCAACCAAACAAACAAAAAAAACCAATAATAAAAAAGTACTTTCTTCCTTAGAAAGTTTTAGTTCTCAACATTACAAGAAAGGTGATAAGAAAAGAGGATCCAGTACTCTGGTACTGATTAATTTTAAACTAACAACACAATCTCTGCATTCATTTTTCACAAACTTCTCAGGAACTCCCAACAGTGTATGGTACATGGCATGTATGCTTTTTCCACACAAAGCAAACAACGATAAATTTCTGATAGGGGCCACTAAGTAATTAGATGATAGCTACAGGCAACTGCAGCTAAATTTAACCTAAGATACACAGATAAAACATCTCTTTTGGGTTCCTTCAGTATGGCTGTGCGTAAAAATGAAAATAGATTTATTTTTAAAGAAAAACAGATTAACCAGAAAATAGATAAAATTATGCTATGGTCATTTTTACTCAGTTGACAGTGATTGCAATCACTACAGAAGTTTACCTCAATATGACAAGTAAAGCAGGATGAAGGAAATATCTGAAGTTTCTTGCCTTTTTTTTTTTTTAATATTCTAAAATGAAATTTTTTACTTTGTAGGACAATGCAAGATTAACCTGAATTCTGGCATGTGTTATGTCCTTTAAAATCTTTGAATAAAGATTAGCTAAGGATACAGGACAATATGTATATACATACTAACTTTGTCTGTGCTGCTTGAGAATACTGTATTAAGGCCGGAGGAATATATTATATTAAAAGTGAAAGCTGCATGCACAAGTTTCCTACTAACATAGTATTTCTGCATATGTTATTTTTAAAGAGGGAAATGCTTTCAGCAGAGTGGTTTCTGCACATCATCACTCTGATTCATCTGAGAACCCACATGGCCCACAGAAAAACATGTGTTCCCATAAGCTTCTCATCATATTTACCAGTCCTGTGGTGATACTCCTAGCACCTTTAGAGGTGATTTCAAATGGCACTTGATGACTGGGTTTTGGCAAGCAAATCAAGCAGTAAGTGTTGGCAGTCTTAGGCTAAGCTTCCCTCAGCTACAGCCCATGGAAACAATCCAGTGGGCAGCTGAATTGACTTTGTATAGCACAGGAAAAAGCTTGAGGATATATTTTACTCCTCCTAAGGCTCCAAGACCAACTCAAATTTAGAATATAACTTCCTTGAACCAAAATTAGGATAGGCACACAAATCTTCCCCATCATCCTAGTACCAAAATCTCACTCTTCTAATGTGAGTATAAATAAGGCTTCCTAATGGTCTTCTTAATGCTCTGATAAGTGTTTCATTTGCAACTTGCAACCTCACATAGCAACCAACAGAAAAATAAAAATACTACACAAAGTCATAATTCTCACTCTTCCCTTCTAATTGATAGTGGCACACACAGGAACTCATAAGGTCAACGAAATCAGGACCATATTTGGAGTCCAGAGGAACAATTAACAAAATTGAGCAGTCACTAAGAGATGCAGCAATTTGACTACCAGAAGGTGTAGCCAGAGTGCCTTCGGTTGAGATGGTCAGTAAAGAACAATTCCTTATAACTATACCTCTTGATTATGAAGTACTATGCAAAATCCCATGAAAACCGATGCAAACAAAGCAAGCTACAGCAATCTGTTTGATTATTTTTTTTAATGAGAAGAAAATGTGCCAGAAAAAAATAAAATGCAACTTCTATAACATGTTAAGTTAAAGCCCTTTAAATAAGATTTGGCATCTTAATTGGAGCTGCTTATGCTCTGCATTGTGTCATGTAACGAAGGAATTGAACTTCATTTTTCCTAAAGATA
Source organism: Oxyruncus cristatus (assembly GCA_013399855.1). NCBI lineage: Eukaryota > Metazoa > Chordata > Aves > Passeriformes > Cotingidae > Oxyruncus > Oxyruncus cristatus. Next base: position 289,404 of record VXAY01001697.1, read on the forward strand.
TTGTATCTTTTAGAATTTCAACATTAGTTTATGCTGAAAGATAACATAGCAATGAGAATCTTCCACTAAAATTAAGCATGTCCCAGTGGTTGTTGAACTGTATTTTCCATCATTTCCAAAAGCATACTGCTTTTCAAACTAGGGGTTTGACATATCTAAAAATTCCAGTGTTGTTTATGACTGATGATTTCAATTAACACGTACTGCTAAGCACTCATTTTCCAGAAGGCAGGAACTGCTGAAAATGGAATCAAATTCCAGTTTTTATCAGACTTGCCTGTCTGATAAAAATTAACCCTTTAAACTGAAATACTTTAACAGTGATGGATATACACAAGTTAGAAGGTGAGGGATCATGAAAAAAAATCACAATTTGATTTCAGAAATAGAAGGTTGTTCTTTTAACATGTACATGCTCAAAACCATAAGTTTTAGTTGACCACTGTGTATTATGTTTGTTATATAATAACTGTTGACCTGGCAATTGTTTTAGATTTCTTAGCTAAGTTTTATATTGAAATTTTGCTTTAGAAGGATTTGTATAAGCTTTTCTTTCATCATTCTGGTTAGATTCCAATTTTCATACCTCAAATTCTGCTTTTAGGCAATGAGTAAAAATCCAGAGCAAAATTTAGCCAAGGTTGTCAAGTTTTGCTTCCATAAGAGTCAGAACCAAGTTCTTACGGGTTGGGCCCAAGACATGAGCAACACTGGAAATCTGATCATACTTCTTTCAACAAATGAAAAGGTAGCCATAAAAGCTGATCCACAAGTCATCATAACAGGTGCCCTTCAGACTATATAGCTAATCAAAAGTCTATCACAACATCAATCCTCGTTAAAGTGTCATTTTTCCGTGCAGATATTTGTAAGGAGGACATGCAATCCATAGTATGTTTTTAATTTTGGTAGAATGCACCTGCATTGTGCATTTTACGGAGGAAGAGGATGTGGGTACTTTATAATTCACACGTAATTAAGAAGCATAAAACGTTTTGTTTTGAAATAAAACTAGATTAGATTCTTTCTTTTGATTATAAATAGGAGCTCAGTGGACTAATGGTTATTTAAATCACTTTGATTCTCTTTGAAGAATCTTATGCTAATAAAATGTCTTCTCTTTGCATTATCAGCATAACAAAGCAAATTTGCACTTCTATTCCACACTGGAAAATTCATTTTCTGCTTCCTCCAGCCTTGTTTCCTTAAGCCCCACACTGACACCACCTAATCTGCCTATCATCACCTTCTCTGTCTTTTTTTTTTTTGTAGGTGACTGAATAGTCTATTCCTCTAAGGTTCATCTATTAAACATATTTCCAGTTTGGGAAGCTTGTTTTCCCTTGCTTTTTCTAAGGACTTCTTGGCTTCAAGCTTCTCATGCTATTAACTACTATTTACTCCACTCTTTTCTTGCTGCCACAAGTGATTCCTTAAACTAAGGAGCCCCAGCTTCTTACCAATTAACCAAAACGCAAAGTGGTCCACTGAAATTGCTTTGCATAACAGTATCCATGCATCTTTGCTAATTTAGGAAGCTAAGCAGGTAACATTTAGAGCTTTTATTATCCAAATCCATCAGGTAAACAGTGATACTAGGACCACACTCCAAGACAGCTCTATTTTGCATAGTATCTTCTGTGAAACAGGTGCTTTACCAGACCAGAAGGAAAGGTAACAAACTAAAAGTTTGTTTCAGCGTAAACCTAGAAACCACTAAAGAATTACTTTAAAAAGCATTTTTGTCAGAGTAGAATTTTTTAATATGGTTATGTGGATTTCCTTTACAATTTTAGAAAGGAAAATGTCTTTTAAATTTCAAAAGCATTCCACTTCTATAAGGTAAAAATGTTTTAATGCCATGATTTCAAATTATTCCATTAACTATATCATTCCAGTAGAAATACAATATCAGTGACTTTGAAATCTGATTCAGAGAAGAATCCTTCCTTCCTTCCTCATTTCCTCAAAAATTAAAATTATTTTATACCATACTACAGTTGGCTCCTTTTGAACACATCTCCCAGACAGGTCCAAAGTTCCCTCACTCCAAAGTAACACTACACCAAACCTGTGCTAACTAGTCCATTACAGATTGAAGTTCCTGGAAGACGAGACACCAAACAAGAAGAGTGCTGACATTCTCCACTGCTTTCTCACTATCTCCCTTTGTTTTCTCAGGACACTAAGGTGCTCCCCAGCTCTCAGGGACACAGTTGCACTCCTACTTGGCTGCGGTGGGATAAGAGCCATGGCAGGTAACCTGAAAGATCTAGCAATGTATTTGGGTGATTACATTACTAGCATAGACAAAACATCTAAAATATTGCTTTCCACTCAGGCCACTCACTGCTAGGATAAATGTATCCACATATGTTCTGCAGATAAGAATTTTCTTACATAGATACCGAAGGAAGAAAGACTAATGAAAATAACAAAAGCGACAGAATTAACACTAGGCACCAGAGGAAGGAAGATGATGGATCTATGAAACTTAGGAAGGAATCAGTCAAACCACATTAAACACTGATACACTTCTTCTGTGGCACCCCCAAACAGATGCTTCACTTACAATAGTAGCGTAAAACATCTGCTTATTACCTTATTCACAACTGGGGCCACTAAAACAGAATGCTCCCAAAATCACAAGATGCGCAGATCTGCTTGGTTGCTTTTTGAGACGTGTTAGTTCAAAAACGGAGTTTCAAGGCTGAAGTCAGAGACAATCTCAGGAAATCGTTTTATTTAAACACTAGGTTGCCGTTAAGTCGCAAGAAGCAGGGAATGTTAAACCGTATTCAGAACTCTATGGATAGAACTGACATTTAATGTTTTGTCAAAGCAGCAAAGTATAAACCTAAAACAGATTCTATTAGTTATAGTAGAAAATGGGATGAACAGTGAACATACATGTTTAAATTTTTTTATCATTTTCCATAAGCAAAAATTATTTTTCATATTTTGATTATGCACATAAAGAAAGCTTCCTGCTGTTTTACAATTGTAAAGCCACAACACAAAACAGAATCCCTCCAAAATTATGCAAATTTGCAAATCAGGAGAACTGCTAATTGCAATAACAATTACTAGTAAACTTTGAACTAGTACAGTTTGTTAAGCCAGGGCAGAGGAATCAGATCTTAAGAATGGAAATTAAAAGCTTCTTTAAAATGGCTTGATGATGTTATTTAAATGAGACTCAAGCATGTGTGCCTGAAAGGTTGTTTTAATTCTGTGAAGACTTGCATGACTACGCTAAGCAAAATGTTTTTCACATTTTCACCCCAACCTGTCAAATCTCAAGGCTTTTAGACTTGACTTCCAGAAATGAGTTTACTAGCCTAAAATCTGCAATCTGTGATAAAAGGGGGAAAAAAAAAAAAAAAAAACAAACAAAAACCACACAAACAAAAATACCCAAGCAAAAAACCTCTATTACAGAAGAAAAATTAGAGACCAGATATGGAGAATCTTTATATTTGTGTGCTAGAGGAACACACAGCTTCCAGTATAAATTAAGTAGCAATGGATTTTAAACAGTATATACTACAAAATTATCCTTAAGAAGTGTTTTTCCAGAACACCGAGAACCTCAGAGGTTTTGGTTTAATTTTGTTTTTAGTAGTTATATTTGCATGAGAACAGAAAGTTTATTTTAAAAAACCCATGGAATATAACTGTAATTGGGAACAGTCTTATAATGAACATTTGAATCACCCTGCAGCACGACAGCCCTTCTCAACTCACAGACCCATAAGCAATGCCAGATTAAGAAGTTTTGACTTCAGATTTCTTTCCCACTAAAAAACTGAGAGGGGGAGGGAGGGGGAAGAAAATAAAACCCAAACAACTGTTTTTAAACAGGTACACAAGATTGTTTTTGCAGCCATTCCTCAGTCCAGCTGAACATCTGTGTCCCAGGGCAGGGGCTGCCTGTGCTAATGCAGTGGCACTGCTACTGAATGCCGAAGTGTTGACTCAGAGTGAAGAGTACAAACTTTTCTGAAAGCTGTATACACATACCACTCTCTTTGGATGCAGATATGTCACAGTAAGAGGTTAAAGGAGGGTCATCTCCTTCTGCTTGTCTTATTGAATGCTATCACCTCTTTCAATCTGCCACTTAAACTGCTTGTGTGAGCTCTCACTGGTCCATTTAAAGCAAAATGCACTAGGTTAGCCTACAGTCTTAACAGTAGGACTCAATTTGACTGAGAAGAGTTAGGAATTTTGTACAAATTCAAATTAGATGGCAGATCCAACCTCCAGAGAAATGGCAGTGGATTGCTGGCACTGTGCTGCAAATCTCTTTGATCAATATCACTGCAGGACAAAGAGTCCTCCTCCACTGTGTACATTTATGCATACATCTCTAATTATGTGTATATATTTCTAATATACTGCTAAGGAGGGTAGAGTTGGACAAAACATACAAAATTTATACTGAAGAAGTCTACTTTCTTTTCCATCTCTCCCTCTCTGTTCTTGGAATTATACTTGTCTTCTCGCCCCTGCCCAAATCTGTGATCTGATCCCTAAAGAGTTGGTGGCTTTTTTAACTTCCTTTTTGGTTGAGCAGGTTTTCTACTAGGTCACTAAGAAGAATCATCTCCCTGAGCTACAGCAATGATAATATATTAAACAGTACCAGGAAACACTCCAAGGCACTGGAACTGGATTGTTTATGCTGTCTACAGTAAATTATTTTAATGATCCCGGTATGGTTTTGGCCCAGGTTAACTACCTCTCTTCCAACAATTCCTAGGAACAGCTGCAAAACCGTAATGGATCTGAAAACATTCCCCATAGGCAGCTTGTCTATGGCCACCAACCACTGTAAGTTTTAAAAGTATGATGGATGGGGAGGGTGCTGTTCCTCTCCAGCTGGTGTCAGTACCAGATTACGGTTCTGGGTAACGATAATTTGCTGGGAAACATAAAGCCCAAGAGACAGATGTGCCTGAGATCTGGTGAAAGAGGAGGGAAGGAGTCAGCAGATGAGAATGAGAAATAAGTGGAAAAGCTATTGAAGAGGAAACAAGACAGTTCCTCTCAGCAGCAGTAAACTGTTACACAGATTAGCCTGTCTCATATAATTGCATCCCTGTCGATTTACAGTCTTGCATTTCAGCGAAATATTGGTATCAGTTGCTGCTGACAGCAACAAAGACACCAGTCAGCTGCAGAGCTAGTACAGAGACAGTGCATGAAGGTGAAGAAGCTGCTTTTCTCTCCTTCCTTCAAAGGCTGCAGCATTGTGTCAGTCAAAAATGAACACTGGTTTGGCACAGCAGCCATGTGAATTTTTGTTAAATGCCAAGTAAACGACCATAAAAAGTGTTACAGTTTAAAGCATTTTGGATCCACCAATGCCTTCTGAAACAGTGAATAGGCAACTTGGATGAAGCAGACCATATGGTGACTGTTTAGGTACTATCAATTGTGGTTTTACAAGTAATTAGATACATAATACAGATTTAAAAAAAAAAAAAGAAGAAAAAGAAAAAGAAGGAAGAAATTTGCCACTGTAGCTGTCATTAACCCTTCAGCCTTCTAAATGTATCAATGGAGTTGAATGGCTTAACATTATAACTGGAAGAATTTGAAGATGAATTCCATAAGAATCCCAAGGCCTTTCTTGCATCCATTCCCTCACTTTTAGAATCAAAGGCAAAAAACCAAGGAAAACTACTGTCTGTTAATTGGATTGGGGCCAAAAAGATCAACAGTGATTTCTAGAAAAGTTTTTTTTCTATTTATTGCTTTTAACTTCAATTAAATCACAGTACATGATCTCTCTCTCCCCCTCTCTCTCCCTCTCTCCCTTTTCCCCCATCCCTCTCTTAAAGAAGGTTCCAGCCCAGCTGGAGCTGAAATGAGGAGTCTGAAACAAGAGTGCCGTCAGACGTATTAATTTATGAGTATCTTTGGCTGGTAAATGGTACAAGAAAAGATCGTGTCCTGTCTTTCTTTTATGCTATATTTATCTTCATCATAATTCTCTGGGTGAATCTTGATCCCTCAATTTATAGACGTACAGCTAAATAAATAACATACAGAGGCCAACCCCTTTTTCTGATGCTAAGTGGCATCAATTGACGCACATCCCCTGTTCAGGAGCAGACCCCGTTAGAACAGATTCCACTTAGAAAGTTGGCAAGATCTGCCTTGCTTTGTGTGGAGCAGGGTGCAGCCTAGCAGATGAATAGTGGGGTAAAGTGCTTGAACTCACTTCCTGGCCCTCTTTTACTTAGTAGTGCAGATGCACTTGGAGCAAACATGACAGAACATCTGGAAAGAAAAGATGAGGTCAAGGAAACTTAACAAGATGAAAACTTTCCATGGCAGTTTCTCAGCTCAAGGAAACATTTTCCAAAGTTGGATTCTGATGTCCAGGCTCTCAGTACTGCAGTTCTCTTTGATGATTAGGATTAGCTTGGACTTCCTGACAGGGAAATTACCTCACAAGGACCTTAGCTTGAGCATCTCATTCTAGAATGGAAGTTTAAAAAAAAATCCAGTTAAATAAATAGCAAGCATTTTAACTATGATGTTTGCAACAGTTATTCAATAAAACAACAAAACCAGATATTTCTTAAGGCCAATTACTTGAATTACTTCCCTCTAAGTGCTCCACAGTCCATACACTGTGCTGATAATTCTGTAGATAAAATCTTGCCTACAGTTGCCCTTTACTTGATATTTACTTTATAAAATAATACATCTTTAATTGGTTTTAAATTGTTGGTATTACCCTCCTCTTTTCTTACTTGAGGTCTGTGGTAATTTGGTGAAAGACAGTTAAAAAATTGAAGAAAAAAAAAAGTCAACCATGCATTAACCAGTTACAATCTTATGAAGCTATTTTTTTTAGCTTTGGATGGCAACATCAAAGCTTGGATGGTTTACGTCATTCCCGAAAGTCATTCAGAGAAAGTAGAAGCCAAGAGCTGATCTGCATCAGTGACACAAAGGTGTTCTAAACCTGTCATAACCAGCTGCTCCAGATAAAGGTCCATCTGCCTTGCATCAGTGATGTGGTGAGAAGCAGCTGGAGGATCTCAGTGGATCTGTCTCTAATTATCGATAACAGGCCTACTTTCCCTTTACAGTGTTATACTTTATGAAGCTCTGTGGCACAACTCCCAAGTGTTCTCGGCACTTTAGAAGTGCTGTCAGTATTATTTGTTCTCCCCTGCAATCATTGTTGTCTTTATTTAACCTGTACTTTCACCATTGTTGTTGGGGTGATAAACCCTCCTCTCACGCCCGTCTTTCTCTTTTCTGGGGTAGGTCTCCGTTCTTTCCTCTTCTTTCCATTTGATTACAGAAGAACCCCCTATATGGTAGCAACCAACCATCCATTTGCTTTTATCCAAAGGAGAACCCTGTGTTTTCTACTGCTTCTACTGCTTCTGCCTGTGTCCTTTTCAAGGGTACGAAGTACAATCCTCTAAGTTTGCATTAGACCCAGCTACACCGAATCTATGGAGGTTGTGCCTCAAGCTTCAGTAGAAATTGGACTTGATCTGAAAGAGTGAAGTGCTTTTCCACAGATTTCAATAAACTTCAGTAAGCAAAATGTATCATACTGTTGTGTGATACATCCAAAGAAAGGTGATGGATGAACAACTGCGGTAAAAAAATTTAGTAGAGGTAATAAAGGGCAATGAAAGAGAGAAGAAAAGAAAAATCGATTTAGGCCTTTCCGGCCTGGCACGAGGACTCTGAGTCTAAACTTGGCTAGCTCTCATACACCCACATGTAGCAAAAAAAAAACAAACCTTTTGAGCTCTGGGTGGTTGTCTCAGGTAGACACAGGACTTACTGGACTTTTTGGTGCTCTGTCTGTGTGGCTCAGGCGTGCATCTGTTTACTCTGTTACAGCCTTCACACTCTTGCAGTCAGGCATCCCAGGAAAGTGGAGTCAATATAAGCTGTAGAATCAAGGAGAATCTAGTCCTTCATAGCTATTTTGTGTTTTTATTATTTCATTTTGTCCTGTAGGGGATGCGAGTCCAACGCACTAGTTTCAGAAGCAGATGAGTGGCATCAGCAGCAAAGTGAGATAGGAATGACTTATGTCAACTGCACAGTTTCCAGGGACCTCTGTGTCATCAGGTTTTTGTCTTATTGCACTCCCTTATGTTGTTAACATTGCTTCCATGGATTAACTGGACACTCATGTTCATGGTACTTTATTAAAGAATAAATCCTTTGTTTGAATAGGACTTCTGGCAAGTGCCCAAATATTGATTTTCCTTACTTACATTTAAAGTCACCAGACTCTTTTATATAATCACAACCAAGTACTATTGATATGACTTAGAACATAAAGAATGTTCAAAGTATCACAAGAAATTTAGATTTTCCATAAAAAAAAGAAGTCAACACTGTGCCTGCACTAATTTCCGTATATGGATTCCCTTCTTTTACAGTAGAATTATTTTCTCTCTTCTCACCCTCTGACAATATATAATCTTGGCTTGGGCTTCACCAAAAAGAGAAAGATAAAACCCCCCAAGTATCAGTGTTACTGATTCCTGAGGTCAGCTTTTAAAATCCTGGGTTTCTTGCCTCTTCATAGCATACTGCAGATCTTTTGCTTGACTTGAGACTACAAGCCTTTCCTAAGTGGACCATATTATTAAATATTAGAGTCTCCGAACTTTGTGCCAAGGGGCAGGCAACAAACTGAGAATACTGTGTCTCCATAGATCTTTAAAACACATTCAGAACTGAAGTAAGATTAAACTAGTGCCCAGACTCTTATCCATGAGGCTATCTGAGTCCTTCTCAGCAGGGCTGCTCTTGATCTGTTAATTTCCCAGCCTGTATTGATATCAGGCATTGCCCCAACCCAGGTTCAACACCTTGTCCTTGTTGTTGTTAAACCTCGTGAGATTCCCTTAGATGGAAATCTTCTCCTTCTCGCCCTTCATCTTTGTATAAGATGAATTTTAATCAATTCAAGAAGGGATTGCATAGCGCAAGAGCACACAGCAAGAGAATAATGAAATTTTCCAGTGGTACTCTTCCACTGAAACGGTGAACCCCAAGCCAGCACCAATTTCTAAGCTCACATACAATCTTAGTACTCAAGCAGAGTATGTCCTTGGATCCCACGAGCAAGGTGTATAAACCACAATGTAGGCAACTACTGTGAGCTCAAGATTCTGATCCTGAAATCAGAGACCTGTTCATTGACATAAACCAGGAGCTATGCAGATTCATTTGCAAAATTAGCAAAGAGTTAGCAAAAAGACAATTTACATATCAGTGAACATAACATATTTTGCGTCATTTTATGCATTATTGTGATATTATAAGACTTTAAGTGATTTTAAGTGGGAATAGATAAAATTGATTCCTAAATCCCCTTTCTGACAAGACTGATCTGAGTTAGGTTCTGCTCAACCAGCTCAAAATACCTCACAGTTAGACTGAACTCCTTTACAACTCATTAGAAAAAAACCTCATGAGAGCAATTAATTATATCCTAAAATAAACATCTAGAATCAGACAAATCACTTTACAAGTACTTATTTCCCAGACCTACTGAAAAGAAGAGAAAACAAAAATTTCATGGTGACTATGGTGATTTCATTGTTGAACATCCCAGGCAAGTGAAACAATTCCCACACTTTCAGTTTTTTATTAGTTTTCATTAGAAGCTGAATGAGGATCCTTCTGGATGTCTTGACATGGGATTTCACGCTACTCATATCTTTATTCTTCAGCAGAGAATGCCAAAAATTGTGACTGATGCAAATGGCTTAGTGATATTTCAAACATCGAACCATTTACAAAGATCTGGATAGCATTTGTAGCTGAATGAGCTCACAAAATTGCAGATGCTGGTTATTTACATTGCTTTCTGTGTTTATGGAGAATTTTCAAACCTCGTGTATCCCCAAGGTTAAGTATTATAAATGTATTATTAGAATTTTTTCACCTTTAAGACTTCTAAGAATAGCAATTGGTTTCCAAACAAGAAGCAGGACCATTCTCTTCTGGTACATTTATTTCTAACAGTTGCTATTTCTCCAATTATGTTTACATTTCAAGTGACTGATCAGATATTAAGTACAGGAAATAACTTTCCTTGTCTGACTGTAACCATGACACGAACAGCACCAGACTCCAACCAGGACTTGGCTGCATTCATAGGCTGCGTGTCACTCCTAATTACCCTGCTCATCCAACTACCAACTCAGGCAAAAACAATGTAAGAGAAAGGAAAGACAGGAAAAGAGCCTGAGAGCCCTCAAAGCAAAGAGTGTCTAGTTCCTTCCTTGTTTCAGACTTCCAGATGTGTTTTTCTTACAGTCTTTAAACAGGCAGTGCCTTGGTCTCCACTTCGTAGCAGAAGTCATTAACTGACCTTACTTGCTTCATGTGTTGACAGTGTTAGCACACAGACCAAAGCACTGGTCTTATACGGGAACCCAGGCTCTGTCCCCCCTGAAACAACTTGAATTCCTCTGAAAGACAAATGCTCCAGAAGCGGAGCATGTGAAAAAGTTTGTTAAGTATTGCAAATACTGTACAGTAAAATAAGTGTTCTTTAAGATGACATTATGTTTGCCTTTTCATCACTTAATTTTTCCAATGCACCATACTGACTTCTGTGATTGTGTACAACACTCTTCAATGTAAGCTAGGGGTCATATCTGCTTTACCCAAGGGACCACACAATTTGTGTGCCAATTAGAACCACTGTGCCAAAGGAAATTCATACTGAGGGCTTCAGTTGGTATTGCAAGAGTATTCTCATTTGCTAGACTGTACCTAATATATAAGGAAAAACAGAATAAACTGGATGGACCCAGAGAAACAGATAGACTGGGTCATACCTATTTATAAGACATAGTTAAAAGATTTGAAGAATAGTTGAGTCTTTGTTTTCAAAGGCACCTGAATAAGTTTATGAAAGAAGTCTTCCCAGTCTTTACTCTCTTTCCCTTTTGTCTTCCATTTTCTTATGCACACGAACACAGGAATGTAGATGTACAGTGCTGTTTCTCAACATGACTCAACAGATATATGTATATATATCTCAGAGCTTATGTGTATCACTGCAATCAGCATGTACTTGGAAGGTCAGCAGCTGCTAGGCTTTAGAGAGTTCTTCCACAATTATTGGAAGGTATTCCTTCTTTTTTCTTTCCCTTTTCCTTTCCTTTTTTGTGGTTCTTGGTCTTGAAAACCAGACTTGGCATCAATATTTTGACACTATCCACATTTTCTGAAAACATGTAAAACTATTTATTTTCCAACTACATTTCTTACCCAGACTTCTGTCTCAACTATTTTTATATTATTTAGGTACTTGTATAGTAGTGGAAACATTACTTTGATCAACTTATTCTCTTCCTAGCTATATGAAGCACACTGTTTTTAACAGCAACACTTTCTTTCTTTCTGTGAGGAGACTTGCACACTCTTAGAGAATTCTTAATAATGATTTTGTTTAGGTACTGCTACTACAGAGACAGGTTTACCTGGGGACAGACAGAAAGAAGAATGATAGTAGCCTGTGACAGAGACGTGACTTTTGCCACTGCTATTAATCCATTAATATGAAGACTGGAGTTTAGCCTGCACTGTAATAAGGTTTTAGAATTAACATCTCTTGAAAAATCCATAGTTCAAATGCCTGATTGTTCAATAATTAGTTAGTGTACTTTCTGATAAGCTGCAAAATAAATCCCACTCCCTGCCCTGAGTCATTAACAACCAAAGCAACCTTGAGCTGCTCAGGGGACAAACAAGGTTAGCATGAAAAACATGTAGGAAATATGTCAATATTGTGAAAACAAGGCATTCATTTGTTTTCCAAACATGGGGTTTTCACTGATTTATTTTCAAAACAATTTCCAAGCTAATCTGGTTGCAGTACCGTGAAGGTACATCAGTGGTACAGTTCACCTTTCAGAACTGTCTGTGCTTACCACCATTCTGCCATTCACAACTGTTTATTCCAAAGAATGCCACTCATTTTACAACAAAATCCTCCCCCAGATTTAGTGTATCTTTGATTATTTGTTCCTAAAACAAATCAACTGAAAGTAATGAATGCACTACACTGCAGCCATAGGAAGAAAGATGGGCATTGTATTAAGGAATCTTAATAATCTCTTGAACTAATCTTATCTTGAAAACGTCACACAATGTTTGTCAAATCCAATCTCTGTAAATATTTGAATAACTAGGAAGCTACTCTTAAATTCAGACAAGGTGTTTGTTTACAAGTAGCAATAATATTTTAATACTTATCCTATCAGATGTTTCTAATGCTGCTGAGCTGTTCAAAATGACATGTAACAAAGGTTGCTTCAAATCACTTCACAGAGCTAATCTGCTCTCAAGCATCACAGGCAAAGTCTGCATTACACTTGTATTTCAAATTGTTTATATTTGGTGGTATTTCATTATCTCTAAATGAGGTGAGTTACTCTAGTGTCACGATCTGTTTCTTGTTATTAGTTGGCATGTTCCACTGTGTATACAAGATAAAGTGTATTTGATATTCTGTCTTTTTGTTTAAATTTACTGAGGTTAAAAGATAACAAAAAGTGATTTTTCTTCCATTCCAAGGGCTATCATATCAAATACTTTGAGAACTTATTAAGATTCCTTGATGTTTTCTTTATGCAGTATTCACATCTCAAGAAGTACAGATTTTGAATGCTATATATGAGATTCTTGCTGATTCAGTGTTCGACATTTAGAGTCCCTGCAGATATAGACTCTAAAGACAGATAAGCAAAAAAAAAGCTATTTTTTTCTTTCTATTGCAGAGAATCATCATCTCTGCTGTATCATCATTTCATCCTCACTGTAGAAGCAAAAGCCTTTACAAAAGAGAATACATTTGGTGGAAGGCTGTCTTGTCACTCCAGATGTGCATCCCATCCTTTCCCACTGTACTGCCCAAACGATTAAATAAGCACTTGGTAGTTGGATAGGGAAGCTTGTCTGGTTGAAAACGAACCCAGAGCCAAACCAGGTAGCTATCAAACTGTCTGTGAAGTCCCACACTTCCAGGCATAGAAGAGTGACAATTTGTGGCCAGCATTAAGGGAAAGGCAGTGCTATTCATCATAGCTGCAATGGGGACTTGTACTGACTTAAACTGATTGCAAAATTACTCCCTGTAGTCAGCTGTTTGGAGGCAGCAGAGACATTACCCCTTCCATTTAAAATACTACAACTGTAACAAAATAGGGGACTTAAGGCCTCATTAATCATGTAATTATTGTAGTGCAGCTAGTGATTGCTCTAACACTGTTTTTTTTTTCTGACAAAATACTAACTACTGTCTTCAAAATTGCAGCAGTACCCACAACTGGCAAGCTAGACAGCCCTTTGAACTCATACCACAGTGCCTTAAAGTGTATGTTCAAAACCCCACTGAAGATAGCCCTGAGAAATGAGACTACAGCATCATTCGGGATCTTATATGTCACAGGAAAGGTCTGACCAGATGTCTTCCGAGAGCCAGGATCAAGATTTTCTCATTTTCATATTCCACTTTGTGGAAAAAAACATATTCCACTTTGTGGAAAAAACTTACTGGATTAGGTATTCTCAAGCAGGTCCTCCCACTGCCAGTTGAGATTCCCTGTCATTAGGTTCCAAAGTAATTCTTAGTGTTTCTTTGGTCCAATGCATGTTAAATATTGCTGTGTAAAATAAAACAGAGACCCTGTTTCTCCCCCTCTCACCAGCATTCAAAAGCCTGGTGCTTTTATTCACAGATTTTAGATATTGTGTCCAGACTGACTCATGCACAAGCTATAAGGAACACACCTCTTACAGCTCAGGTAAATACTCCAGTGAGTCAGTTATGGAGTAAAGAATAGAATGAAATCTAGATGCTTTTGCACAAACTTGTTTCTGTACTAAGCATGATATATAATATAAGCAGCTAGGAGGTGAGACCTACCTATCAAAGATAGCTGTAGTGCACATTCTCTGCGTATGCCTGGCACACAAGGACAAAATGTGTTCCCAGATGTCTAGCATTCCCAAAACAAAGACACTCCAGCAGGCTGAGGATGGCACATATATAACAGGAGAGTGAGGTTACTGCTGAGGTGTGAAAATTGAGAATCTTGAATCTAAAATACTTGTAAGGGCTGCATCCTTTTGTGGATCTACGTTTTTGCATTGTAGTGCAATCAGCCTACTAGGTACAAGGATTTGACGCTTTTTCATTCTATTTGAAGTGGTTTTAATTTTACAGATGAAACTCACCACATAGGTACCCTTCACTTCAGCCTTTCACTGGAAGTTTTCTTTCTACTTCCATCTCACGTCTGTTCAGAAACGTCTTTTAGAGGAACTCCAGAGAAATAGACGGATATCTGTTGAATTTTTAACCTTAGTTCCTTTTTGGCAAATTTCTTCCTAACTTCCTTGGGAAACAATATCCTCACGGAAGAACTCCCTGTTCACAAAATACAGTTTAATAAATTATGTGGTCTGATGACCTAATGGTTTATTTGGGAGACAAAGTAGACTTTACAAGGCCTATAAATTACGAACTTTTTTAAAAAAAGCAACTGGGTCAGGATTTATATTAAACCTATTGCATAGAGCTGGACACTCTTAACAGTTAAGAACTGAGCATTATCTTCCAATATACCAGCTATGTGGCTTTTTCTATGGCCAGAAGTATCACTTGTCCCCAGCGGAGGAAGAGGTGTGAGTCAAATCACAGAATGACAGAGCTAATCTCAATTCCAGTTCTGCTGTCACTTATATTAATTTTACATAGTTTAATTTCTCCAACTTCTGTGTTAATGGTAGGATAAATTAGGATAGAATCAATTTCAAAACTATTTTTACTGAACCTGCCAAAAATAGCACGAAAATTCTATGTTAATTAGTTATAAGGAAATTAATAATTTCCACCACATAAAGCCTTACAGGTATTTTTTTATTATATTCTTCAGAAGAAAGTAAGTGGAGGTTGTAAAGACCTGAGTCTTTTGCCTACTGCACCTCTTCTCAATTGAGTGGTCAAGATTTTTTGCGGAACTTGCTACACCGTAAATGAATTTGTGTAACTTCTTACGCACAATTGCACATACAACAATGTGCTTATATTATACCATAATAATTCCTTCTTTACATTTGAGCTGAAATAAAAAGAGATTAAACATGAGAATATGATGCTTCAAGTTTAGGAACATAAATAAAAGGAACATGTGTAAATTGAAGTAGTCAGTCCGAGCTGCTCCAGTCAGTGAGCAGAAACAGACAATTTCATAACACAACTCTTTTAACCTATTTCGACGAACATTAGAAGACATAAACCCAATGCTAAGAGCTAAGGACATAGCTAAAATTAGTTTACAACCAGAGTTCCACGTTCTTTACCTGGAAAATTAGATTTTCTCTTGTGTTATTTCATGTTGTATTCAGGATATAGATAGAGATCAATGGAGATAGTCTAAAAGTACATGTAGCTAGTGCAAATTCAAATTATGGGGAAGGAAGTCTTTCCTTTAGTTAACCACTTCGTTTTTCTACTTGCACTTGTAGATGCAATGAAAGAGTTAAATATTTTTCCTACTTCTTTCCTACTTTACCCTCTTCTTTTAATGAAAGTTAAAACTACATACTAGTTCCCACAGCATCTTCACTTTTTCAGAAGTGAGGCCCCTAGTTAAAATTGTCTATGCTTTCAAGAAGAGCAAACAATCATTTCAAAGCAAGATGCCAACATATAAATAACAGCTAATGCAAATGAATTTCATGAAGCTTCTGATGCAGTGACACATATTGCAGTGTTCTATGTTTTTATGAGACGAAACGTAACTAAAGGTTATAGAAGTAAAACAAAGAATTGGTGAGTTTTCACCAAAATATTTTGCCTTCAAAAGGGATACAAGTTTTGATAAAGAAATAAAAATTGGAATATCATTTTAATTTACTCCACTAGTTTTGGCAGATGAATTGTGAAAACAGCACTTCAGACAGATGTTCAGCAGAGGTTTCCAGCTGCTGGCAGAAATTATGTCAGAGCATTGCATAATCCCCCATGTTTGTAAGTGGCTGGAATAAACAGTCACATCATTAAGTCAGTTATTAGTATCCAAATTCCTTCCAAAGCTTCTGTGTTACGAAGTGAACAGCACTGTGTATCTTATAGCTCATCTCAGTGACCTTATAAGTATTTGGGTTTTGGACATCTGTTTTATTTAGAACTGCTTGTCTTAACATTGTGTATAGTGTGAGAGTGCACAGGTAGCGAGTTAACCCTTTACTTTTATCTATCCATGATAAACCGAAACTATCTTCTCAAGGCCTGATCCTGAAATGCTCATAGCAGCCAAAGGCTAAGCTGCAGTATCAGACTTACAGATTTGTTTCTGCATTCAGTTTCATGTTTCAGAAGCTGCTTCATAAGATAATTTCCTAAGAACATAATGGCTGAGCCATGTAACTGTGACATGTTCTCCCATATCCTCCGTCCTCCTTGAAATTTAAAGCCTGAAAGCCAAATAATAGTCTGTGGACAGCATCCCCTACACCTTATGTCGCTTTTATAAGCCTACAAATTCATCTTTATTTCTCCATAGTCCTTTGAATATACCTTTGAATATGTTACAAAGCATTTTCTATATTTTATAAATTATAAAGGACATAACTATTAGTAAGGAAATGTATTGACTGGAATGAGGAACAACAGTACTTGATGATTGGTTTCGATAAAGCAAAACACTCTCTAGCCAGGTGGCCCAGTCACATTGCTGTGAGTCTTAAGAGTAAGGAATCAGAAGACAATACCCATTGCTCCAGCCAGAATTTTCATGCTGTGAAAGGAACTCATCTCTTTCAGATCATTTAAAACTCAATGGGAAGTTGCTGACTCTACAGGCAGAGCACTTAGATCTCTTAAGAAGTGCAAAGACATTTTTGTTTACTGACCCTCCCTAATCTTCCCACATGGAAGCTTATAGAACAAAAGGGCATTGTAAAGGCAAAGATCAGGAGGCTGCATTAATTCATGTACTTTTTCATTCGTAGCTCAGTCACCAGCCTTCATGTAAATGTTAAACTACATTTGAGAAAGGACTATTTCATCATGGGTTTAAAACACATCTGCACTGAATAGTAAATAAGTTCTGAACAGGCTACTGTGGGTGAAATAGAAGGAAATATCACTTTTCCAGTCTGGTAAGAAATAGGAAAAACAAAACAAGTAGAAAAACGGACAAGGTGGGAAAGTCTGTCTGATTAGATAATCAGAAATAATAATTTCATCATAACAATGTTAATACATATATGTGTATTTGTATAGGTTATAGTAATTACTAAGTTTGATTGATTTTTTCAGTGCAGAAGGTAACAGTTTCTGAGAACTGAAAGATAAGAGATAAAGGAACTGTTGCTTTTATTTTTTCACACCCCCTCCCCAAATAGAGTATCTTTTGCTAGCAATTAATGCTCACTAATCAAAGTCCAGATCAAAACCAAAAAGTTTATCTATTCTACATTACCCTGATTAAATGACATTTTGCCATAGTCTTCAAATATTATGTAAGACCCTAAAACACACACCAGACATTCTGGTGTATAGTTCACAACAGTCTCAAGAACTTCTCTGCCTGCCATGTCTGAGAGCAATTCTGAAAGGGATTGGTTCCTGTTAGATGTTTCTCTGCAGCATATCCATGAACTGAATTCATTGCAAGAAAAGGGAAATGATAACCTGTCGTCATTCTTCCAGGCCATGATACTGGGGCAGAGACCTCTCCCGTGACTTCTTGTCCTCAGAGCAGCTTGTTGAATCAATCATTCCTTGGAGACAATGAGACAGCTTTCTCTGAGGAAGAAGCCACAAACCTCAAACGAGTTGCTCATGGGTGGAACATGGGAAACAAGTTGAGAGGTTATATTTATCTCTACCTACATTACAACTGTATTTTCTCTGTTGACAAGTTTTAAAAGTTTTACAATAGATATTGATAAGTATAGGTCAAATGTTAGGTGATAAAGGAAACCCAGAGAAGAGAGAGGAAAGTTATGCTAAAATTGAAGGCTGCTAATATCCTTTCTTGATAAGGATTTCAAGCTATTTTGAGACTAGAGTTTCTACTTCTTCAAAAACTAGTAGCACATGTCTTCAAGGGAAAAACTAGCTTTAAATTGAGGCTTTATCATGTATATAAAATCTTCTCTGTACTAATGAGATCACAAATTAATCTGAAATTAATTTTAAACAGAGACTTCACCATGCGTATCACTTCTTCTCTGAACTAATGAAATCACACATTTTTGCTAGAGGTTTTCAAATGTGTGAATCTGAATTATAGCTCATTTTAAGTTTAATTACAGTATATGTAAAGGGAGCAACTTCAAAATAGTTTTCATCCACATCAGAAAGATAAAAGACTTCCATTATCACATAGAGTATTGAAAAAGAACAACCAAATTTTTCCTCATTTGGGGTAAATTTCTTAGTGCACAGAATACCCATTTCTGTACCTTTTAACATATAAAAGGAATCATAATATTTTAGTTTGTGCCAGCACCTACTTAAATCAGTTCCATTGACTTCATTGCTCTAGATACTCATAGGAGGTGACCAAAGAAATGGATACTGAAGTCAGAAGTTTTCTGAAAATTAGGCAACAGGAGTTCTTTTGTAAAGGTCTCTGTAGCTACCCATACAGGAGACAGCAATAAATGGGGCAAACCACCTGGCATAAAGTCATGATTCCCAAGAAATGAGGTGGGGCAGCATTTGGTTGCAGAACTCAAAGGTCCTGCTTTCAGTAAGGTCTATAAAAGGACTACTACTTAGGTTATACTAGTGAGAAGATGGAAAAAAAGAATGGTCCCCTTAAGAAAGTTAGAGCCTATCTCAAAAAATCCTTTTTCTTGTTTCTTACTTTACCTATTAAGGTCTATTAAATCCTGTTTTTTCATTATTGTTTTCAATGTGCCAAAAATAGGGATATAAATGGCTCCATAATTTCTGATATTAGTATTTGACCTGAAATTTCCTTATTTACCTAGAAACCATTAACTAGCATACTCCTATAATAGACCTCCACTACTGGGTGCAAGTATTTATATGAGAGATGAGGGAATAGTCCTTTTAAACCCCTGTACAAAGAAAGTCACTGACTGTCGAATATTTCAAACTTCCTTTGAATATATATTCCTAAGACATGTTACATTTAAATTGTTTACTGTACATGATATATTACCATGAGAACATGCTAATTTCTACTCTGCTTGAGAAATTATAGGTGTGTTTCAACCACTCTGATACTCTGGCAACAATATTGTTGCAAGAAGAAAGCACTTGAAGAGGATGAAAGTACTTACAGGGAACCTACAAGAAAGCTTGAGAGAGACTTTTGACAAGGGCACGTAGGCATAAGACACAAGGTAATTACTTTAACTTGAAAGAGGGTGAGTTTAGATTAGATATTAGGAAGAAATTTTTTACTCTGAGGGTGGTGAGGCATTGGAACACGTTGTCCAGAGAAGCTGTAGATCCCCAATCACTGGCAGTGTTCAAAGACAGGTTGGATGGGGCTCTGAGCAGCCTGATCTAGTGGAAGGTGTTCCTACCCATGCCAGGTGGATTGGAATTAGATGATCTTTAAGTCCCTTCCAACCCAAACCATTCTGTAAAAGTTTCAGATTGTAGCCCAGAGCTTACCAAGTCATCAGTTAGGCTTTCTGCTTCTTCACAAGAAAGATCTTGTGATATCAGATCTTCACTTAGGCATATATTCTTGCTGGTGTTTGGGTACCTAATTTCCTGTGAAGCCATATGCAACAAAAAAGTTTAGCACTAGATCTTACAGCCAAATGCGTAGTGCTAAGGCCTTCTCCCAAGCAGAAAAAGATTAGGCTCTTGGGCTGAGTTTCACAATAAACTTTGTTCTAAAATAACCAGTTGAAAACACCAAGGTAGATGTGCATCAGAAACCTCTTTCTTCCAGATACACCATGCCTGAGTTAGTATAGAGAACACCACGAAACTGGGCTTCACAGCCTTGAAACCAGTCCTTTCATTTAGATTCTGTATCCCTCCTTTTAAGCACAAGAGACTAAATGATTTTTTTTTTTCCTAAAGGAAAGACAGACTCTCATACGAAACTTTTCTGCCTGACATATTCAGCAGCAAGAAAGAAATATCAGCATATCATACGTTATAGTATATCAGACGTTAATAAAAGTAGTTAGTTTCATCTAAATTAAAACATTTGTGGTCTAGACAGCTACAGCAGAGCTTAAGCTTCTTTAAAGACAGGAAGAGAGACACACAGGTGTGATTCACCTGGCCTGTTTGAGGCAGTGCTGTAGCTACCTCATTTGGTCACATGCATCTCCACATATTGTCCTCTTCTGTAGCCAAAGATGCAGGCTAGACACTAAAATAAACTCTCTAATGACATGATCCCTAGGTGTTTTGGAAAATACCACTTTAATATATTGTGTAGGCTGCTAATGCTACTCTCAGAAGTTAAAATTTTACAGGAAATATTTTATTGATGATATTTTTATTAGTTTTCTGTATCCAGTGCATTCTGATGGTGAACAGATTTTTAAAAGCAGTCATTTAGAAGGATGGAGAAATATAACCCAGTAGAAAATTACAGATGTAGGCAACCTATCAACAACAGCATAATCAATATCTTGTAGGACAAAATGTTTACAAAAGCTTCTGTTCATAGTTCACTTCTGATAAACAGACCTTTATTAAAGCTGACATAGTTGGGTCAATCTTGCAGTTCATGAGTTGATGCTGAAAGTTGCAGGTCCCACAGAATAACTTGAAGTAGCATAAATCAGACTCTTACATATTTGAGGCAGAACTGAATACGTATATGATCCTGCACACTGGCAAGTTCACTTGAATTTCTCACCTTTCTGTGGGTAGAAATCTTGAAGAAATACTCAAAAAAAATATGCTTTAAAGAGCTTTCAGCCTAGGCCAGCATAGACAGCTGTAGAGGGTAACACAGTAGCATGATTTAAAACTGCATAAAATCTATACGTTATATAAGTATAATTCTAAACCAGTGTTCAACTAACTACTACATAGAATATTTTATCTATATTTTTATCCATTGAATATATGTTGACTAAAACCTAAAATTTCCAGAAAATTTGATTAGCTGACTGATTACCTTTTTATGATTAAACTTTGCAAAAAGTCAGCATTATTTTTCTTAACGGTAAACCTATTAGATAGGAATCTGCACATGAGGGCTACACTTCAAAATTCTTTCATTCTCCAATATTCAGAAAAGTTTTTCATGTTAATCCCCAAAAAGGGAAAACAGAGAAAGAACAAACCTGCCCAAGCAGGATGTGTGGTTGTGACAGGATCACCAAGAAAATTTCAAGGGAATTTGCTTCTCTTGTTGATTTTATGCTTCAGGCATTTAAATAATTGGGCAGCAGTACAAAACTCTAAGGTAGATATTTGCTTTAGCTCACTTATTGTGTTTAGGGTTTTTTTCTCTTTGACATTATATCAACATTTGTTCTCTACTACTTCCATGCTGCTTTTGACACCTCTTTAGAGCAGAGTATTGCAGGTAAAGGCAAGGTTCTTTCGCACACAGGAAAAAGAATAGCTTCCTTTTGAAAAGAACCTGTGGAAACACATGTAATATAGCTATTGTCTTGTCTACAGTAGTAACTTTCCAGAGCAATGTTGACCAGCTGATGATGATTTACTCAGTGTCATTTATCTGTGAGAATAACTCAGGTAGTTCTGGCTTGCACGTCTATAAACAGTTCATTTAAAATTGAATATATCTGCTTACAGCTCTTCATCTTGTTGAAGTGACATTTACAGCTGAGCTGTCATTTTCATCTGATGTGATGTTAGATGTTGGTGTGCCTCCCCTGCCACGTCATAATTATTTTAAATAACAGGTTGCATTCTGAGTCCTAGCAGAGTCTTGACCTTGGAGTGCAGCTGAGTGTTCTATAAACTAGAAACATAGGAAATTGTGGAACAATATTGCAGAGCTGAAGAAGTGTGGATGTTCAAGACAAAAGCAGGTGTTTCCTTTTGGTGGTCCAATTTTCCACATGAAAAACTGGAGACTATCCAACAAAAAACTCCTCATGCACCTCTCTCATTTCATGATACCACACAAAATCTGATGCTCAAAAAGAAAAACATGAAAAGGAAGGTATTATCACATGCCAGCAGAGGCTAGATAATTAGAAAAAAAAATCTCTCATTAGACTGCCTTCTCACATCCAGGCTTCTAAAGAGAGAGATTATAGCACCTTTGCTACAACAGTTCAAGAAAGGAAATAAATCAGCATTCAGCTTCAGGTATAAAATTAGAACAAAATAGTAAACAACTACTACAAACTGCGTTTTTGATAATATTAGGGGGTGAATAGTCTGAAGGAATGGGTTATGTGAAAGCATGACAAATTTTGCTGCATCTGCTTTCTTCCCATGCCAATATTCTTGAATTTCATTACTGTAATTCAGTGAAAAGTACCAAGATGAAACTCTAGCAGATAGATATCTTCCAGATGCCAAACAGTAAAGGAAGAAGAGGCCTTATTTCATCCTCTACTAAAAATAGAGAATAAAAAATCAAAAATAGAGATAAACATTTGTTTAAATTTTCTGTATAGCTCTAGACACAGTGAAAGAATGTGTCATATAGTAACAATAATAATAGCAGAATTTGTAGGCAATAATTATTACTTTCTTAATAAGATTATTTTAAGAAACATTTTGATAAGAATATTCTACAGTAATAATATTGAAATATTGAAATAATATTTATAGTAATAATATTGAAAATCTAATACTAATTTGTTGTCAGTAACTAGTTTTTGTCCCTAAAACATTTATCACTTATAATATTTGAAAAAACATGTGCTTCAAATTACCCAAATGATTATTATAATATTTCTTTAGGATAATGTCATTTAAAAAGTTTTCATCTGGAAAAAA
This sequence comes from Oxyruncus cristatus, assembly GCA_013399855.1. NCBI lineage: Eukaryota > Metazoa > Chordata > Aves > Passeriformes > Cotingidae > Oxyruncus > Oxyruncus cristatus. The sequence goes on from VXAY01001697.1 coordinate 312,382, forward strand.
CATTTTTGTATATTATATTGAGAAAAGCAGGAATACAGTTTAAATCCAAATTTTCACCAATATAATGAATACTTGAGACAGGTCTCTAAACTGCAGTACTTAAACAGGGATAATTTTTTTCTCTTAACATCTTTAAAAATTAAAAAATTATTATTAAAGTGTGTGATTGTCAATGTACAAAGTTAATTTGGTTTTTTTATTGGCCAAAACCATGATAAAACCCTTTTCTTTACAATTTCATTAGCTGTACTGTGTGCTCTTTTATTCATTTAATCTATCATTTACATATTAACATAAAATATGTTCCATGTTTTCTTCTGTGCTAAAAAACATCTTTCATATTGAGTTTATTATTTCTTTTGAAACTCTTTATAAAACAGTAGAATTGAAGGATATATTTAGCTGAACAGTAACTTACAAAGGTCTTCTAACACACAGAACAATTGTGACTGAGCAATTAATCTCTGGTGAAGGAAAATGTCCCTATCTCTTAAGGCATATGTTCAAATACTATGTTAAACTGGGGCCATAATCTTCCATTAAAAGCAATATTTAAAACATGATATAGATTAAATTTTTTTATAAGTATGTTCTGCATGTTAATCACTAAAAACACTCCATAGTTGTTTTTAAAATGTGCTGTACTGCCTCACCCTTACTTCGTATGTAGGGACATGACTGACCTCAAATTGTTTCAGGGATTAGAGACTCACTGTGTAGTCTGAAACCTGGTCACACAGAAATACCCACAATCTGAGCAAAATTATTAGAGGACGCTTGGGGGGAAATTCCCCAGCCCATGATAAATTGCCCCAACAAAGAGGTTTCTTCTCTTCTGTCTCCATTTGCACAGAGCTTGACTATGAATAACAGCTTTATGAATCTCATAACTACTTTGCAGTAGAAGAAATAAAGCTTTTTTTCTGTGTGCAGCATTGAATCCTAATGGCACAAGGAGCTGATTAGAATATCTGAAAATATAAGAATACGTCATAAAATACATTTCTATGAGTAAAGCATTTAACTGGAATGAGGCACAATAATTTTTATACTGATACGTCTGTTCAAAACTAAACACTGGACAAAAGCAACACAGGCTCTGTGATAGATAATCAACATCAAGGGGTGGATAGGAAGGAGAGAGATAATATGACTGAATCACACTGCAGTGGAAAATCTGGCTAAGGGTGCTAGGTGAAAACCCTCCTCCAGGAAAGTTGTCCTGGGACCTTTACAGCTTGATACTGAAAAACAAATTCTAGGTCTCATTTGAAATACCATCATGAGAATCCATCAAAACCAACCAACCAAACAAAACCCCAACAAACAAACTGAAATAAATGAGGCATTTCAATAAAAAAAAACTATCCAAGCTGCAGAATCTATTGTTAAGACTTCATTCAAAGCAGTTACACATAAAAAACTCCAGAGAGCTCAGATTTACTGTACTAAAGAATAAAGGGAAACAGTTTTTCATATTCAAGGATCGTATTTCAAATTAAACCAGGAAGCTAGTTTTTCTGGAAAATTCAGCTTTGAATCTCCAGTTCCCTCTTTCTGTAACTCTTTTATATACCAGAAGCAGAAGACAGGCAGAAATCCTTTTTTTTTTTTTTTTAATTGTGTGGTACCTATTTTTACTACAATGAAAATGCCTACAAGTTTGGGGTTTTTTTCCTTTTGTACTACATACGAATCACTTCAGCATATCTAAAAGGATACTAAAGTTTAGCCAAAAAATGAAAATCTACTTCTATCCATTCTTCTTTTCTTTAGTTGTATTTATTTGGCACTGCACTGTCTACTATCAATGGCTTTCATCAGGACAAAAGGAAGGAAAGACTGACTTAGTCTACAGAGCTGTGCTGCTGCTGGCTCTAATATTTTAACTTTAAAGAGAGAATAAAGAAGGAAAACGTGAACTCACATTAAAAGATGTGCACAAAACAAAATGTTAAAGCTCAAGACTTAAACTTCATTCTCACAAGAAAATTGTGTTCTCCAAATATTATAAATATCTTGACCTATAACTTCTTTTTTTTTTTTTTCAATCAATGGTGGAATTAATAAAAAATGCAATGTGAGCAACTATGAATACTTAAACACACAAATTATCAATATGGTTACTTCATAAGTTTATTTTTGAAAGTATTCCATTTTGATGCTCAGTTTGTTAAGATTTTGAGTGGAAAACAAAAAATAAATAATAAGTGTTTATTGGAAGCTTTTACTCAGCAAAGATAAAATTCTGAGCCTTTGTTTTTAGGTAGTAACACAGCTTAGAGTAACCACTGTGGTTTCCCTAGTTCAGGGGTTTTTTTGTGCAGATCCAGTTACTCAGAGTTGGATCACAAAGTTCCTCAGATGTAAGACACAAACAGGCAAAGCTTGAGAAGGCATGAACTGAACTTCAGTCATCCACAGCAAATTACTCAAATGTAATCAGGGAAGTTTGACATATTTGTATCAATAACTGCATAATTTTCAGAGCTCAATAACTCAGGAAGGTAATGAAAATAAACATTCTGGTTGTTGGTAGGAAGTTACTAGCTCGTGGTTAGAGTGAATATCTTAAATGCATCTGCAACTGTGTCTTTAGAAGAATGGCAAAAGTTTAATGGCCAGGATAGCAACATGTGATAAGGTAAAGTTCTGGAAAAACTGCAGGAAAAGATGCTTTAAGCATGTGCCACTGATGATTTAATATAATTTTTCCATCTCTGATGTGTTCTATAGTTCCTTTATTTGTGGAGAATTCTGAACTCAAGCCGTTCTAGGAATGACTAGACAATTCACAATTATTGACTGCACATTATACAGTTGACATTCTTTGCACATAGATGCTTTATTGCTTGTTCTCTCATGGTGCCCTAAAGAAGTATGACAAGATAATTGAATCTTTACAATGATCTTTCAGACCCTATTTCTCTCATATGGATTTGAAGGAAAACAGAGTCTTTCAGTGGAAGGTTTAGCAACAGTAATATTTCTTTGATTTCTTAACAGCACTTAAAAACTTTTAAATATGATTAAATGACCTCTTATAAGCTTAAATTGAAAAAAAAAAAAA
>VXAY01001697.1:315512-357454 GCA_013399855.1 Oxyruncus cristatus
AAAAAAAAAAAAGGAAACACTTGTTTTGTCACATAGGAGTAAGAAATCCAGGAATAGCTATAATATAACTGGATTTTTGTCTTTTCTCCAGAACAGTTACAACTGGAGAGGCCCACCAACAGCTGCAAAGTCTGCCGTGTTCTCAGAGGAGCTTTCAGCAGAATAAATTACGAAGCTGCAGTAAGATCCGTATGGGGTGGTGGTTGATCTTTGACTGTGCTGACAGCCAGAGCTCTTATCATCTTGCTCAGCAACAAGTCAAATTGGGCTTTAATTGCTATTCAGAGAACAGTGCTCAATTAAACGTACACAACACAGAAACTAGTACAGGGCAGAAGGGAATGAGGGATGTCAAGGAGTCATGAAACAAACCCTTTTTTGATACTCTTTTCTAAAGACAATGTGAGCTTTATATGTAAAATGAAAGGCTCAGAAAGGTTCCCTAACTATGAGGCAGTGTCCTGAAACTTCAAGCTTAATAACTGGTTTCTTATCAGCAGTAGCTTGAAATGCATTTGTGTCAAATTTGTACTAAAGAGTTCTGCACCAAACCACACTGTCAGGATCCATTTCTTGTCCACATTTCATTAATTCACCTTCTTAGTAGATGGCCACTGAAAGACTTACAGGTAAGTTCAAATTAAAAAGTTTAAAGGCACAGTATACTGCACGCAAGGGAATTCAGCTTTTTGAGGGTATTCTTTAGATGTAAAATGGCCTTGATTCCTTGTCATTTAATTCTCACTTCAATAAATGTTAATGACTGAGTAAGACTATCACCTCTTGTACAACATCGCCATAAAAAAAGTAACGCATTTTCCTCACCTCAGTCCTTTCATCCTTGCCTAGAAATTACAACTAATGTTTCAGGTATTTTTTCAGATACTTTGGTAACAGTGGTCTAGCAACATCTGTTTTCTTAACCAGTGCTAAGAACACTGTCAGAGTTTGTAACATACCTACATTAATAATACTTGCCAGATACAAATTTTAGGCATAGGTACCTAAAACACATCTGCCTAATCAAAAAACAGAGAGAAGTCCAAGCACATTTGATATCTTAAACTTCTGTAAGATGAACTATAAAGGGCCAGAAAACTTTAAAATTACAAAAGCCAATCAACTACAGACACAGGCTAGTGGGGTCAAAGCTGGAATGTAATTTTAAAAGTGGAGACCAAATCATTCCGCCACATCTCCTCCTAAGTGGAAAAGAAGGGTTTTTTTCCAGGAAAAAGCAAAGCCCTGTATGACAGCCCAAGTTCACCTTTGTAGGCGCTAAAAATTTGATTCAGACTGACAACAAAAGAAACAGAAGCATATAGCCAGTCACCTCCAGCCAGCTTCATGAAACCATGGACTCTTTTCAGTGACATTCCGCAACTATTCTTGTAACCAAGAAAGGGAGTATACTTAACCCCACCCAAGATCTGCCTAGGTACTGAGGCCTTCAGCCTGGTATTTTCAGGCAAATTCTTTCAAATTCAAGAAATGTACGCATTGCTTGTGTTTGGGGAGGTTTTGTGCATTTTTTTTTTTACATAATAACATTTTTTAAACACAAAATTACCTTTTATTGTATATAATTTTAGTATGATTTTAAACGTTCCTTTGAGAAAGAAAAGGTTTTGACATCCAAAAAGTTTGACATTTCTGCTCTCCTCTTCTGCACAGGGATGGAGAGGTTTAGAAAAATGTATGTTTAAGTCCAAGAAAGATGTAGAAAATATGTACCCATTCAAATATAAACCAGGCGAGCAGTTTGAATGCAAAGAGGAGCCTTAAGCAGATTTTTCAAAAGCATTATCTTAGCTCAGATATACTTTGATTGAAAACTAACTTGAATAGCATGTTTCAAATAGATAAAGCAATAATCAAAATGTGTCCTTTCTTTAACTTGGGAAAAAACTCATTATTTTACAATTCATTAAAATTCAAAGTTATAAAACTTGAAATATTGACTTCTATGTGTAATTAGTCCCACTCCTGAAATTGGTTGCTTTCGTCAGGAATTTCTATGTCAACCCTTCAATCAAAAGGAAATCTCCAAATATGTGCATTCAAAATCTCTAAATAGTGTGAATTGGAATAACTGTGATGTAAAAGTTGTGCCTGACCTAGATCCCACTTTAGGTTCTTCCATTTTATATTCTTTTATATTGTTTCAGTGCCAGATTTGTCACAAAGAACAAGTAAGTTTTCCCTAGCGCGTGACAAGTTTTGAGGCACAAAGTCTCGCACAGGAAAAACTGATATTCATGCTGTGTATGCTATAAAATCTTCCTCCAAAACTAACTCACATTTTGAAAAGCACCTTTACTGTAACACTTTTTTCAGATAATCTCAAATATTGTGGGAGTAGAGTAAGCTATTGGAATCCCCAGATTCAGTGAAATGATTAATCTGCTTTATCTCTCCATGAAATCATTATACATTTAATCCAATTTAACATCCGTGTGTGTCTTGGCACTGTTCTAGCATTCTGAGAATGGCAAATGTTCAGGCTGGCAAAAGAATTGGGTTCTAATTCATCGCCTGCTAGTTCCCAGGTGTGTTCTTTAAACCATTGTCTTGGCTTTGGATATTTTCTGCAAAATGGACAAATGCTATATTCTCTTAAATAATGGGAGAATATAATCTCTTAAAATAAGCAGGAATTTAGCATGCTCTTCACATTTAATTGCTAAATTTGCCACTGAACACCTGAAGATCTCTCAAACAGAAGAACTGAAAGGGAACTGGGAAGGGAGGGTGGCCTTCCATCAGTGCAGAGAACTCAGAGCCAGAAAGCTCATAAATAGCATTTGCAATACTACACTGTAGCTTCTAGCCTGATTCTGACCTTTATTACACAGATGTTGATCAAGTAAATTAAAGTTCAGGTGGCACTCCTACCTATGATTAAATAGATCTAGGTATCTCTCTATAGCAGAGAATTTTGTGTAACTATGTTTCTCTGTAATATCTTTCAGAAAACGTTCTGTATCATGTTCAGTAATAACATAACAAATGGTGTAAACTACAGGTAGTACAACTAAGGAACAAATTGATTAGGGGATTAGTGGTGAACCAGGGAAGTGGTGGGCAGAAAAGCTCAGTATTACGTAAGAGATCAGAGAATAAAGAAAGGGAGGAGAAAAAATGGCTAATAAAAGTCTTATGGGTGGATGAGCAGGGTCTTCTTATCTTCTACACTCCTGACTGTTACTTTCTTCCCAAATATTTTGCTTGCTAATTGTGTTCTTTTTGCATTTAGCTGAATGGAAAATGAATCAAAGTTTGTCTGCACTTTATCACAGGCATCTGTTTTCTGACCAGATTAAAAGCGGGTTAAGTTCTGTCTCATACTTAAGATTTTTGTTATTTATTTCAGTGGACTTAGTACCCTGAATGTTTAATTTACATGTCTACATCATTTCTGAAATAGACTTGGGGTTTCCATGATGTTTAACTTTTCTTATTTTATGTGGAATTTGTTAGAAAGTTTAGGGTCTACTGATCACCCACAGGAACAACTTTCTGTAAGTAGAATAGATGCATATTTTGTGGAAATAGAGTCCAGTTTCTATTTGAAAAGTTTTGGTTTGGTTTTCACAGAAAAAGGCCATACTCAGAAACCAGAAGACAAGTTTGCCAAAATTTTCTGTTTTGTGAATTCTGATTTATGTAAATTTGTCAGTACTTATTGTCTTTTTGCCTCACAAATGTGTTAATGCATGAAGTCTCACAACTTCTGCTTAGCTTTATGAAATGCTACTGAATACGTATGGTTTAATATTGAAAAAAAATACAGAATTAACAGCATAAATAAAAACATGCTTTATTTTTAATCCGACACAGAAGACATATTTTCCACTGAAAGGTACTTTTGAAGAGAATATTTGAAGAGTAATTACTTATTAAACTCTACCTAAACCAACAAAAAAGACTGATAGACGTGCCTTTGTTAGGACAGCACAAAAAATTCCGTATACAAACCAATAAAATAACAGATAAAGAAAGTCAAAGCTGATGGGCTTCAATCAAGCAAGTAACTGCTCCTCCAGGAGTGGATTCTGTTGACAGGGACTTGGTGGGTATTCTAGCATTCCCTAAACAGACTAAGATTCATGGATTAATTAAACAAACAAGTCAAAAGCTGATCAAATCAAACTCAAAGCCTTTGTCCGACAAGATCATAATGTTTTGACAGTAGTTCATTTTTAGAAAAAGCTTCGACTCCACCAACCTTTGAATTGGAAAGAGACGACACAATAAAAGCTCACATTGTCTCACCTGCACTGACTATTCAGGTAGCATGGTAAAAGATCTCAGTAGTTCACATAGGTGGACCACACACCTTTCCATTCTAGCCATGGAAAACCTAGCAGCCTTAAGAACTAAATCAAGACACACTAATAATAGAGGTTTCTGTGAAAGCTATAATCAGAGCCTGAAAATCCAGGACTGAAACTCTGTCATAACTAAGTGAAGAGGGTCATACTAGTGCCTTAAGAGGGTTTTGCTGAAACATTATGAAGACAGTGGCTTTAAGGAGTATCAGAACTACAGAGCTGCAGCCCATAACAATTCTTTCAAATGGTTTGACATTTACCTACTCTTCAGTTTGTTGCAGGTTAAATTGCATGTTGAAGACATCGTGCTCAGTTTAACTGAAATTGCAGTTGCCTAGTTTCAGAGAATGATCCAGGTCATCTAACACACCTGCCCAAATTTCTTACAGTAGTAATTAGAGATTTTAAAATAAATATGAAGATCAGAGTAAAAGAAAGCTGTTTTCCCAGTAGAAGTATTTCTCTTTCTCCACTGAACACAGGCACTTCCAGGTGATGATATTGTCCCCACTTCAATTAAACCTTTAATTCTGTCAGAGAGCTGTACTATCCTCTTTGGGTATCCTCAAAGTGCCTCTTTGTCTTTCTCATTCTCCTCAGGTTATAGAAGCCCACCAGAGGAAGGTAATTTTTATTTGTTTGCAGTCTGGTGAATATGTCTGGAACACTACCTGGGGACATTTGGGCACTGGCTTAGAACATTCCCTATATTCTAAGCCAGTGCCCAAAACATAAACGAGCAAAGGAATGTGGATAAGGACATTTTCCTATCTTAGCACTAGGCTACCAAACAACAATGTATATTTACTGAAGTGACACAGTACAACTTCAAGAAAGGGTTGCCTGCTATACCTTATGGCCTGTTAATCAGAACATTCTCCAGTATTTTGAAGATGAAGATTCAATACCCTGCTCAGACTAAATCAAGTCAAAAGTTATCTAAATCCTTTATTACTGTTCAGATTTCTTAACTAGTCCACACCATTTCTGAAAAACAGTGCTAGCATTTTAGAATATTTTTTAGCATTCAGCTAAATCCTGGATCCCAATTTATTTGTTGGCAGAGTTTAAAGGGCATCCCTCAAGAACTTCTAAGCAGTCAACATTGATTTCATTTAGGCATCCTAGAGATATTCTAGCTTAGTAGGGAGGCACCTAATGAAAGTTGCCATGTAAAGAGTTAAACAGATTTCAAAAATTGTTGACTTTAGTTGGAATGGGCATCAGGTGCCTGTGTATTTACTCTAGCTTTGTTTAAACCAACCAGATACCATCTACAGTTGTTTTGCATTCAAGTGGCTTTCACAATTTGAGAGTTTTCTGGGGTTTTTTTCCCTGTGAAACATCTGGACTTTGAACATATATTATTATTCCTGCTTGGAAAGAAACTGTAAAATGCAAGATATATTTATCCACAGAAAAAAATCATCCAAACTAGTAAAAAACATTACACATCTGTCAAATCTGAATTCTGCTATCCCGCACTGTCTTGCTAGATAGCTAAATCGGATTATGTAATTATCCTCTGTGATTCCTAGACCTTCATGAGCTATTATTTGCTATCAGCTATTGTTATGAGCTAAATTTAAATTCAACAGTCTCTTGAACATTTGAATTTTAAGTAAATGTTTAAATCTTGGTGGCTCATGAGTACCTGTCCTTTCATCTCAGACTTCTGTCAAGGCCTTGATAATTGACTCCACACTTGTTTATAGAGATTCTTCTTCCTGTGTTTTGACATTTTCTAACTCACTACTAAACCTGCAAGTAATTCAGGAAAACATTTCAATTCTCTTCTCATTTTTTTTCTGTGCTGATGTTATTTTGGCATTTCCTTTTCCATCATCTCTTGCCAGTGTTCATTAAGTCTATGGCCTTTACTTGTACCCCGACCACTGCACCTTCATTCAAGTGCTGGCAAAGCAAGGACAAACAAGGAAAAGTTTTACAATACAGATTTTTTTCATTACTGTTGCCTTTGTACAGTAAATGCAGAGGAAAAAAAAAAAGGAATTTGAGATCCACATATCGATAGTTCACATTTTTATCAATTCTTCTAGCCACTAAATAATCTAAGTTCTTATCAGGTGATTTGGCAAAAGTACTATCTTGAAACATGGAAAGAATGAAAGACAAAGTAAAAAATTGTACAAGTTTAATTCATCACATAAAAGAACAAAAAAATATCATCAGTCATATTTCTGGACCGTGTCTCATCAGTTTTCTCAATTCTGAGGGAATGAGATCTTTAATGAAGTAAATAATTCCAGTCATGCTTAACAGAAATTCAAGGAGGGGGTGGGGGGGGGCAGAAAGGAAGAAAAAGGAGAAAAAAAAGATTGTAAGTTTTCTTAAATTATTGACATACACTATTTTATGGCCTGTAGAGCGCTACATACTTTGTACAATATTTGGCATAAAACTCAGAGCACCAGATTGTCTTACTGAAAAGAATGACAATGATGACAAAAATTTCCTGAAGGAGAATTTTATATTGTGCAAACTCTGATGAAGAAGTGTCAAGACTGAAAACACCATGGGCTGTGCCAGCCAAATGATCTGCAGAGATAATTAACAGCAGAATTCACAGCTTTGGCTAGTCTGGGGACAGTGTCATGCAAACTGCTTCCAGGACCTGAGCTACCAGCTTTTTTTTGAACTGGGCTGTCAGGGAGACCTACCAACACACTCAGGACTAAAGCAGAGATTCCTGTATGATCATCATGTGGTCTAGACATGCCTCAAATGATCAGCAGCACTAAAATTTCTACCAAGATATATTAAAAAAAAAAATCAGGCATGTATCACTTTAAGTTTTTCATATGTTTCATAAAACGGCCTTTTTCGATAGAAGAGCTAATGGTTTTAAACTACTAAGGAGGATCAATTTAAATTAGATATAAGAAAGAAGTTTCTTACAATTAAAAAAGAAAGTGGTGAAACACTAGAACAGATTGCCCAGAGAGGTGGTAGATATCCCATTCCTGGTAACTCTCAAGGTCAGGTTTGGACAGGGCAAGATGTAATTTCAAATTAGACACATATTTCATAACTTGCCATTAAAATACTCACATATTTTGTAAAAGACTAAACCCTGGATTCCTATGCCTTTGTGTTTTTCTCTTCTGCTCTGGTACCTATTGTACTTGGACTTCATATTTCCTCCCTCCTTTTCCTACTAAGTGATTCATAGGTTTTCTAGTTGTATTCCTATCATTTTTCTGCTGAACTGCAGCTAAATACTGACCAGTTTCAAACACAGGTATCTAGGTCTGTGGCTATTAGAAGTAATGAACTACGGCAATTGCACTTTTCCTAAGTGAATGTAGGAATAAAAAGATATCTAGGCTGAACAAAGAACAAGCATTTGGTAAAGACTTATTCTTCCCTTCATGAGTGTTTCAATGAGTCTACCAGCCCCCTTATCCCAACAGCCTTCAGGAACTTCCTTTACTATATTCTAGGTACAATCTAGATTTTTTACTATATTTACTAAAACCAACTAAGTATTCTAAAATACTTAGTACAGAATTCAGCACTTCATTACCATGTAATATTGTATTACATAGCATTATAATGTAATGTAATCTAATTAAAATAAAATTAAATAACATAATATAGCTTTTGCTTGTAAATACTTGCAAATAGGTTTGAAGGTACTGGATTGGTAACAATCAATATCCTCTATTTCCTGGGTAAAAACTAGTTCAGCTAATAGTCTTCAGTGCAGAATGTAAACTATCACTTCACAGAGTCACAGAGTCACAGAACCACAGAGTCACGGAATGGCTGAGGTTGGAAAGGACCTCTGGAGGTCATCTGGTCCAAACTTCCACTCCTGTTTGTATCCATCTGGATGGCAGTGACCAGTGCTGAAGAGTTTGCATAGAGCTGGTTCACCTTCACTTCCTAGGACTAGGTTGAAATTTTTTGAGAAGTGAATTCATCCAAGTAGATGATCTGAGAGAACCATCTGCCTCATGTTAACTTCCTTCAAGTCAATACTTGGTGTGTGAAACTGAAACAACTTTAGCTGTGTTTGCTGTGAGATGACTACAAATACATATACAGATAAATAAATATACAACTGCATATGAACAAATGTATTTCAAGACTGTATGTGTGTTTTTAGATGAATAACATTTATGCAGCACTAATGATTGTTTTCTTCATGTTAACCATCAATGATTTCCCTGAAAATGGGCCTAACAAGATGATGAAAGAAAAGGATGGGGGGAAAGGTTTACTCTGACCAGTTCTACCATATGCTACCTTCCTAACATTATCATTTTTGTCTCTTTATACTTCTCTTTATATGTAAACTCTTAAAACATTGATATTTTTTTTTTCTTTCACATTTAGAAACCTAACAGAGGATATTGGAAAATCTGCTCTGACAAGTCATGTATAATGAAGTGTTCCTCTTGGAATCCAATAAATATAAGTATGCTGGCTAGTAAACCTTTAGCACTAAACCTTACACATCACAAATCAAAATGAGAAACTATTTGAAAGCCTAAACATTTGTGAGGACCAAAAAAAAAAATAAAATCTACATGTCTTCGTATGATGAGCACCAGAAAGAGTATCCTTCCACAGACAATTTAGACAATGAAGCCATTATCTGGAGGTTCAATCTTTATTTGACAAAGGGAAATGTAAAGATAGAAATCTCAAAAGAAGTTAGCAGCTCTTTTAAGTTTATGCATTCATAAGTATAAGAAATTATCCTATTACTTTGAAGTGTGGACTAGAATACAGATCATGTAAATAACTAAGTAATAGTTTTGGCAGCAACAGGAACAAATAAATGAACTGTGATTTGTTGCTGTATTAATGTAAGTATGAAATCAAACATGACAAAAAAAATATTTTTAATTTCTTCTCTTCCTACTTTGTGAAGACTGATGATTCAGTCAGAGTGTTCAGACAAATGTTTTAAAGCACTCACAATGGAAAAGAGTCATGTCACCAGATATTATATATAATATATTCCAAACATATATTATTCCTCCTTTGAAGCTATTACTAATTACAGGAGAATAAATTCCCTGTACTTCAGAGAAAGTAGGTGACTAAGAAGGGAAGCAGCTCTTAAATTAATGATTTTTGACATCAAGTAACACTGTTTTAACAGTTTACTCTTTTAGTAGTCTTTGTGCAGAATGCTAATAGACTTCTTAAATATACTTCAACTAGGAGATTTCATAACAAATCAGGGGGTGTTGTGTCTGTACTTTTAATCTGGAAAGGTAAGGAAATTACCTGGCTTCTCTTCTACATTGATTTGCTTGTATTACTTCACAAGCCTAGTAGAGTGATACCAATTCTGATTTCTAAGAGACACTTATATGAAAAGGTCAAATTATCCATGTCAGTCAATCTTAAAAAACATACAGTGCTATGAAGATAACTTTTATTCTTAAATCTAGCATTGGTGCACTTCTGGCCTGTGCCTGAACTAGAGAATTAAAAAAAAAAAAATCATGCTGGAGCCAATACTAACTCAGCTGCTCTAATGGAGACAAAGTCTCTCAGCTTCTGCTGTTCCCACCAGTATGTCCACAAATCCTTCATCTGATGAAGAAATAAGAAGCACAGTTAGGATAAGCACCAAACAACTGCAGTAATCTGTGTAAGAGCAGAATAGTCTTTGTCACAAGAAATATTATTGCATAGAAATTGACTATTTACCACTTTTTAAATTATATTTGTGGAATGGTCTCAATTTTTTTGATTAAGTACCTTTGGACAGGATCTTTCTCAGTTTACTTTGACTAGATACATGGCAGCTCCCTCTATCCTCAGTGAAAAAAATTCAAAATTTGCAAGCAATCTTGGACAAACCTTCCACAAATAATTTTTCCACTGACTGTAAAAGAAGCATAGATGTCCACTTTAGATTAGATGCTCAGTTTCAGTACAGCTCAGAGTAGGCAAGGTTGCCCAAATCACCTCTATAATAGTATATAATTCCAATACATAACATACATAAATACATGTATTATATACTTAAGTGTATATATAGTCTTTGTACATATCAATATGTGTAAACATATGGGGAGACATGGGTAGATGAGTGTGTGTATATCTATAAACTCAAATTACAGAATGTGTACATCCTAACTGCTTTATAAATTTAATACAGTTATACTGTAGAACATAAAAATGTATTGCTGGATGCTTGTATGCATGCTCTTTAAAAATCAAAATAAATGATTTTATATAAAGAATAATCTAAATCTTTTAGGTTAGAGTTTACCAGTGTACCAGTGAGTATTTCCTTTGTAATCTCTGTATCATATCTATAGTTACACATGTACTTAGGAGCATTTGATAATTCAGGCTTTAATTCTTGAGACCAGTCAGAGCATGAAATAGAAATAATGCCCCACAAGGGTAAGACAAAACATGAGATTTCAATCCAGCAACAATGAGATAAAGCCTTATCTATGCCTGGTGCCCAATTTTCTTTTTGCCTACCCATGCTCCCTTATTGATATAATCTGTGTTCTCCAAACTCTTCTTGCTCAGCTCAAATCCATTAACTCAGTCTTCTTGGGAATTGCTGACTAATTTTTAGTTTATTTTCTACAGCAATAGAAATGAAAGAAATTGCATAAAGAGGATGCAAGAGAAAAGCAAAATCAGGAGCCACTGCCATGATGGAATCAAATCTCCAGACGTGTCATTAAAATGAGGAACTAATTGCCAAATTCTGGAGCCAGATTTTACACTGGAATACATGTACATAACTCCCACTAATTTCATTAAGACCTATTCTTATGTACCAGGAAAGAGGGTTTGGCTTAAGATTTGCAATCACATCACATTAAAAAAACTTGTTCTTCAGGTGCAGCCAGAAGTTCAACAAGTTAGTCATGCAAATCACATCATGTAAATATTTGGACTCATTACTTTTTCCTTTTATAAACTCTTTCAGAGTAAGCAATAGGTCCTCTTATACTACTCATTTTATTAGGGGTACTGTTTCTTGAAAATTGTCAAATAAAAACAGAACAAGCAGCAGAGCAAAAGAACCATGAGGCAAAATGGAGGAAATAATGTGTACTGAGATGAGTCATTGAAAAACAGGGTGACAAGACACTAAGGATTCTAATAATTAACCTTCTGTTCCACTACACCAGTAAATAACAGAAAGAAGCTAAGGAGTGCTTAGCAACAGTATTACAAACACTATATACAACACAGTATTAAGTATTCTTTATCAAGAACACCTTGACTTACTCTCAATAAAGATATACACAGAAGGTGTAATCAGTGCTATATGTTAGGAGAAGATATACAGGTGTATGTGTAGCCCTTAGCATCATACAATTGATATGAATATGTCTGTGATAGGATTTTGTTTCATATTCCAGCATGCCCAGTGGAAGCAGGAAGAATACAGAGATGCTGCTTGCTTTTGGAGGGAGAAAATCTGTGCTGCTAAAGCTCAACTGGAACTGAAGCTGGACAGAAATGTGGGGAACAATAAAAAGAATTTTTTTTCAAATATATTAATGGCAATAGGAAGTACAGAAATATTATTGGTCCATTACAGGATGAGGATGGTCACCTTACAAACAGGGGCAGAGACGAGACAGAGGTATTTAACACTTTCTTTGCCTCTGTCTTCAACATGGATGATGGACCAAGGGGGTCTCAGCGCCCTGAGCTGGAGGACCATGACTGTGAGAATGAACAACTCCCAGTTGACCCTGAAATTGTTTGGGATCTGCTACTTCAACTGGATCCCTACAAATCTACAGGACCTGATGGGATTCATCCCAGAATCCTTTCTCAATGATTTTTGAGCAGTCTTGGGATCCAGAGTGGTCCCAGCTGACTGGAAGTTGGCAAACATTGTCCCTACTCTCAAGAAGGGCAAGAAGGAGGACCTCAGAAACTACAGGCCTGTCAGTCTCACTTCAGTGACTGGTAAAGTTATGGAGGAGATTATTCTGGGAACTATTGAAAAACAGCTATAGGACAACGTAGTCATTGGTGACAGCCAGGATGGTTTCATGAGAGGAAAGTCCTGCTTATCCAACCTGATTTCCTGCTGTGACAAGGTAACTCACCTAGTTCATCAGGGGAAGCCTGTTAATGTAATCTTTTTGGATTTCAGTAAAGCTTTTGATACTGTCTCTTATCATATCCTTCTGGACAAAATGCCCAGCACACAGCTGGATAAACACATCATGTGGTGGGTGAGCAATTGGCTCACGGGTCAAGCACAGAGGGTAATAGTGAATGGGGGAACATCAGACTGGTGACCTGTCACTAGTGGGGTTCCACAGGGCTCTGTCTTAGGTCCTGTGCTCTTCAACATCTGTATAAATGACTTGGATGCAGGACTGGAGGGGACACTAAGCAAGTTTGCAGATGACACAAAACTGGGAGGAGGTGTTGACTCCCTGGAAGGCAGGGAGGTCCTGCAGAGAGACATCAACAGATTAGAGGACTGGGCAATCACAAACCAAATGGAGTTCAACAAGGGAAAGTGCCAGATTCTGCACCTATGGTGGGGTAACCCTGGGCGTATGTACAGACTGGGGAATGAGATGGTGGAACGCAGTGCCATGGGGAGGAACCTGGGGTCCTGGTCGATGGCAAGTTGAATGTGAGTCAGCAGTGCCCTGGCAGCCAGGAGGGCCAACCATGTCCTGGGGGGCATCAGGCAAAGCAGTGCCAAACAGTCAAGGGAGGGGATTGTCCCGCTCTGCTCTGCACTGGTGAGGCCTCACCTTGAATATTGTGTGCAGTTTTGGGCACCACAATAAAAGAAAGATAATAAGCTGTTAGAGAGTGCCCAAAAGAGGGCAACAAAGATGGTGAAGGGCCTTGAGGGCAATCCTTATGAGGAGCAGCAGAGGTCATTTGGTCTGTTCAGCCTGGAGAAGAGCGGTCTTCACTGCAGTCTGCAACTTCCTCATGAGGGGAAGAGGAGAGGCAGGCACTGATCTCTTCTCTGTGTTGACCAGTGATGGGACTCAAGGGAATGTCCTGAAGTTTTGTTGGGGGAGGTTTAGGTCGGATATTAGGAAAAGGTTCTTCACACAGAAGGTGGTTGGGCCTGGAACAGGCTCCCCAGGAAAGCAGTCACAGCATCAGGCCCGACAGAGTTCAAAAAGCATTTGGATAACACAGGCACAAAATGTGACTCGTGGGGATGGTCCTGTGCAGGGCTAAGGGTTGGACGCCATTATCCTTGTGGATCACTTCTAATATTCTCTGATTCTCTGATCACATTGTACTTGCAAACTATGAATCAAATTTTACATTACAGACATGGTGTTCAACACAATTGCCTAAACATAAGAGTATGGTATCTTCTGTAACATCCAAGGGTAGCTAAGATCCCACACAGGACTAATAGATAGGAGACAGGACCTACATGGGATCTAGATCCTTCTAAGTAAAAGAAAAAGGACAAGAAGAATATTCTGGGCAACTGTGTTGAGGCCTTTGCCAATCCACAGACATGATATGCTTCTGTGAACAGAATCACTGAGTGCCATTTAACATTCCAAGGTTGTTAAAATATCTGTACACATCTGATGGATGTGTCTCAAGACCTATGAGAGATCTGTGATTTTCCACAAAAGAAGCTGGAGACCACACGGGAGACTCACTCCAGGGAGTGTAAAATGGCACCAAATACAGATATTCGTCCAACTGCATTGTGCCAGTTGTAGTCTGGAGAGCTACTAAATTCATCCTAGAGTAGGCATCCTGGGGGAGATCTGGCTAAAGACAAATGTGACATTTGTGACTCCATCAATATTTCAGAAACCTTCACAAGTCAGGCAAGGTATGTGAGGACAAGGGACTTGTGCTCTTCTGATCTCTCTGAGTGTAAAATTATTCCAATTACCTCAGCAAGCAACCAGTTGTATAGTTACATTAGATGTGTTGAAAAGGTCAATACTACCTATATGGACTTCATTGATTACAGTGAGAGGTTGCATTGCATGCAGATTTTTATACAGTAGGCACATATATTTGAGTGACTGAATCTGGACTTGAAACTAAACCAATTAATTAACTGATATCAGAGATTCCAGTGTATCTGAACTGTTGATGGAAGAATGGACAGGAGTTTCACCACTACAATGCTGTATAACCTGGAAGTCAGGGAAGTTAAGTGTTCAAGGCCAGGTTGGATGGGGCTTTGAGCAAACTGGTCTGTGTGAAAGGTGCCCCTGCCAATGAGAGCGAGGTTGGAACTAGATGTTTTTTAAGGTCCCTTCTAACCCAAGTCACTCTATGATTCTGTGAAGTCCAACTTTATACCAGCTGATACTGGTGGTGAAGAACATCCTACGTGTTCCTGTAATTCTATCTTACCTCTAAACTGTGATACATAAACTGTACAATGACAGGTATTTGAAGCCCACTCCGCTTTATAATCATGGCGAGTGGCATTAAAAAAAAATCTTTAAAAGACATTTGAAAGACATAGAAACACTCTTGAGACCTTGTTGCATTGAGTCCAAATTGCGAAATGCAAATGTAAAAATTATTTGGATTTCTTTCACATCATGAATAGTTTTTACCTCTCATTTATTCCATCTAATGTGTTCATTAAACTATGCAGCTTAAAGCAAACAAATTTAAGAATGGGAAACTGAAGTTTAGCATTCTTAGGTAGGGACTTCACATTCTCTTAATATAATGCAAAAACACAGATTGGGTCTTCCATTTCTGCCCTGAAAACCAGACAAATGCTTACATGAGAGACAAATAAATGTTTGGTCTATTGCAAATAACTAGTTTATACAATTTTTCATACTGTTGTATACTCATGTAACACAGCCAAAACCTCGGAAGGATGAGCTATCTTACGTTTGTCCTTCTGCCAAATAAAAATACATGGCTTAATTAAAATTTAGGCCTTTAACCAAGATTAGTTGAATGTGGAATCCTTTTTCACCAGAAGCACATCTGGTACTATAACTAGTATTTTTTTTCTTCATTTTTATAAGCTAGAGATTGAGGCATCAAATACTATAGAATTAATCACCAGGTCAGATTTTAAACTCACTTGTACCAAAATGCTTCGAAAAAAGGACTAGGAAAGGCAATTTATTTACATTAATGATATATTTATATATCTGAGAGGTGAAGCAAGCTCAGTGTATTTAAAATGTGCTGGACAGAGATCTAAGTCATATACATTCCCAAAAGAATTAGCTTCCAAGTAAGATTGTCAAGACTAGATGACAACTTACATAACAGTCCAAATAAAAGGATCATAATGAAAATTATTTCAAGGTGATTTCAAGTCCTATGTACATTTTAATCAGTGGAGCTCTGTTAAAGGCTCCAGCCAAATACAGTGCTCAATGACCGAGAGAACCAGATGTTTTTGTGTCAGCTATGCAGAAGACCAGATGTTTTCATGTCAACCTGGAAAAGGACTTAGTTAATAACAGCATATGAATGGGGCTGCTTAGGGTCTAATCATTTTGCTGGCATGGGACAAGAGCATACAGCCAGCAGCAATCAGTTTGAAATTAGTGGTTATACAAAGGAGTAAACAAAAATACTTCACTGTATTTTACTGAGTTCAGCATCAGAAGATCCTGAGAATTGCTATCTTCTGCCATTCTTTCATTTCAATGCAATTCCTAAATTGCAGCCTACCACAATGACCATAAGGTAACAAGAAACTGAGGGTGCATTTTACATGTCCTAGAGTGCTTAGAAAGTCTGTCAAGGATTTCTGAGCTGGGAGGATTCCTGGGGAATACATGAGAACATGTGAGATGTGTGACCTGTGGGGAGTCAAGCATTGCACCTCAATACAGGCAGCAATACCTGAAGACAAATATCTCCCAATATTGGACCTAGGTCTTACATGGAGATGCTTATTTAGTTTACACTTAGCAGAAGCACATACTCAATCTTGTGGCAGAGATCCAGGGGTGGCTTGGGAAGTTATGTTATTGGCAAGGTAAACTTAATTTGCATCATATTTAAGACTATGGTCTTTCCAAGACTATTTCTTGAAAAATACAGACTGCAAAGCATGAAGGTGTCCTCTGAAAGAGAAATCAAAATTGAAAAGTTACAAATGTAAAGTAAAATACACAATGGCAGGGGAAGTTTTCTTTGCCTGGATTAAAGATTCTCATCTCTATCTGGAGAGGGGCCCACTAGAAAAAAACAGTCTGACTCATCAAATGCCCTTTGAGGAACCGCCAGAACAAATACAGATGGCCAATAATGTACAGTAAATGTCATCTATAGATAACATTCTGTCTAAACACACTTTAGAAAGGAAGAAAACTGAAATACAGAGATGATTTCTAAGTCAGGCTGACTTAATCATCCACTTCGTCAGAAAACCAACAAAATATAGTAACTTCCTATAGAAATCTTTACAGAAAAAACTTCTTAAAATTTCCTGAGGTATACTTCTCAGAGAACAATACAAAATATAAATGTTCTGAAACAATACTTTCCACAGGTATCATGACAATCCTCTGACCAGCATTAATGACTGAGGTGGGCAGAAACTCTGTAACTAGTTTGCACGGTGGCAACTTGCTCTGGAACATTTTTTCTTAATCAGTTCTGCCTTTCCGATGTGCTTTACTACAGTGCACACCAGCGGGAATGGGCAACAGGCAATTGCCTCTTTTGCAGGAATTTAGACACTTGCTGAAATAAAAATCTTTCTGACTGTTAGATATAACCCAGTAGTTCTACATACTGTAAAGGACGGACTGTGCAAAGGAGTCCCTCCTCCTGATGGTTCATATAATGTTATGCAGCTTCGGCTTGCTGGCTCTTCCTTGCTATTTCCCACTGCTGAAGTGCGTTAGAGGACAGTGAGAAACACACTGAATGCTTCCATAGTTGTTGCTACAGTAACGCTGTGTTGCTACAGATGTGAAAAGAGCCAGTCTGTGTGATGATGAGAGAGGGCAATAGCAGTTTCTCTAGACAATCTCTCCCTCAGAACACTACGGAGATTCATATCTGTGGGAAAACAATGAATAATTGGCAGTCTTCTATGGTTGCTTCAGAACTCAGAGCAACCATACAGCTAAGTGACCTCTGTTTCTGCTAGGTCACCAAGAGGTAAATAACAGGAGAAAGGCAGTAAATGAAGCATTATTGTGCAGATTCTGCCTGTACTGTATCAGTTCTGTAGAAAAATAAAGGTTTCCTGTGTTCTCTTCCTTCATGGTCTCAGTTGCATGATTAAGCACAGCACTACACGATGCATGGTGTGAGTTAATTCGCCCCAGGCTGAGCACTGGGAGGTTAAGGGAAACAAAAGAGTTCCCAGAATGATGTGGTTTACTCAGTGAGAGCATAGGTAAACTACTTTATATCTGTGGTCTGGAACCTATGGACTGAGCAAGTGGCAGTCCCAGTCCTGTGCCTTAAACTGAGAAGTGGGAAGAGGGAGTTTACCCTTCCCTTTTTAAGGGACTTTTGCCTCCACTATCCTTCTCCTCCCAGTTTACTAAAGCCATAACTTGCAATGCCATTCCCCAATGACTGCATTTCCAGAATCTGGTCTTGCTCATAAAGAGCTAGTTGCACTGTAGCATGCCTGGAGGTAATATTCCCAAGGAAATGTTTAGCCCTTCTCTAGAAAAAAAGAAGACTTAGAAAATTGTGGTGTTTTGGTTATGTTCTGAACTCAAAATAAAGCAGCCATATGAAATGCAGAATTACAATAAATAAAAAATCTGTTTGTTTTATACCTGTGATTTCTAGTCAGTCTCATGGGTCATAATTTACGGTTTTCGAATGTTTGATACTCAGCATACCAGGTTAAAGTCTTTTTTGGTCCAGCAAAAAGGTGGTTGGACTGTCAATTTAAAATATGCAGTATGGGCAATATTTCTGCTGCCTTGAAACCAGAGTTGAGCACAATTTTAGAAGCTTTTATTTTTGCCAGTAATCCTCACACACATGAACAGCCCCAGCTAAAGAGTCAGGATTATTAACCTCAGGTGAGATAGGTAGGACTGGCCAATTGTCTTCCATATTCTGAATCTCACATGAAAAGTTCATTTAGGCATGTCTTGACAACATTCACTATTGAACTTAATTTAGAGCAATGACTAAACCAAGCACTTGGGTCAGAACTGCAGACTATATTTTTAATCTTAAATCTGTTCCAGCCAAGTTTTCACATGCAAAGATTAACTACTTTCATGATCCACTTAGTTATTCTTCTTTCAAGGATTCAGACGCCAATTTATCTTTTCTATTACAAATGAAGTATCACATGCTTAATGGAAAGAAAGCAATACACGATTTCTCAGAATAAGGACCAGATCTGAAATAGCCACAGCTTTGAGCTGCAACCCTGTTACGTTTGCAGCTTGCTAATATGCAGTATAAATGCAAAGGAAAAACCTTCAAAGTAATAGAACATGTTTCTCATAAAAGTCAACCCATACTGGACTTAGAGACAGAATTATACTATTAGCCACCAATATAAACTTTAGTAGCTCTTTTTTAGTCAGTTGTCTACTAGATATTGTGGACACAGTGCCAAAGCTGGCAAATCAGGGAACAGGAAAGGCAAGACCGATGCATAAATGATGGAAACTGTGTGAAGACACATGTGCTAACAAGAGGAAGGAGGGAGGAAGCTGAAGAAAGAGCCCACAATAGATAGGCTATCTGGAAAATGTGTAGAATATCTGCTAAATATCTGAGTCTGAAAATATTTTTCACAACAAGCTTATCTGACAAAAGGAGAATTAAGAATTTATTTCATTGCATCTGGCTTTCAACAAAATAGCTCAAACCACATCAGCCCTGGCTTGGGTGGCCAGGCTGCTTTGGTGGTCACTTATTTTCCCATCAGAGATATCCAAGTTTATCTCAGATTAAAGTTCTACCATAATGAAATTTTATGATCTGCAACAGCAATCTATTCTCATTCAGACTGCTGATATATCACCCTGAACATTCTGACAAGACAGAGGAGGACTTGAAAAACAGGCCAAAAATGCTGTGGATGTTTATGTACATCATACCATTCAGCTATTTCACAATGCTGAGATATTTCTATTTATATTTTCATCTGAGATAAGAGGTATTTATATTTCTCTCCAAGAACTGTTGATTAAATAATAGTTGTCAACTAAACTTTAAGTTTACACAGTTTTCATGGAACAATCTGAGAATTAGCTTTTTAAATGTCAACTTAGACTTCCTAGTAAGACACTGGAAAAAATGCAATCTAACAACTGAATCCTTACTAAGGGTAGTTCTGCTCAAATTTGAGTCTCAGGGTTTAAAATTTATTTGATTTTAGTTACTAGTGGAGATGGCCACCAGGGAAATATAATTTCTCCGTGTTTCATCTGAAGATACTGGCTCATGTACATAGCCCTTACTTGAACAAGACATTCAGGAAGAAGAGCTGGTGTGCCATCCAGCCAGGAATCATGTGGCTTGTACCAAAGCAAAAAATTTATCCTTGTATCTGACAGCATACAGACACAGAGGGAGCTGAGTGAACCAAGTAAATACAGCTGAGCATGTAGTCACACCACCTTCTCCTTGCTTTGATTGCAATCCTTACGCAGCAGGTATCATTCATGCTTACACCTTTCCCGGGTACATATAGCTCCCATACATGGCAAGTTCACCTACTTCAACAAAAAATGTCAATATAATACATTCCCAGCTGATAGATTCACTTCATCCAGCTGCCAGCAGAATAGCTCTCCATATCCAGAGTCCTAGAGCTTGATTGTTTCATAGGGGACTATGCAAGTGTCACACAAAAGCCATTTCAGAGCATAAAATTCTTAATCCATAAATCTGTGGTTCTCAATTAGCAGTGACACAGTCTCAAGGAAAACACTCCAAATGCAGGGAAGAAAAACCTTAATGTAGGAGTTCTGACAGCATCTGATAATGCACACACACTGAAGCTAGCCATAGAAATTCATTGCCTGGAAAAATAAACAAATATTTTTGCACACTTATCATCGTGTCAGATGCCAAGGCCAATTGAACACCTAAGGTATCCCTCAACTGAGATGACAAAGGCCCTCCACTGCGCAATTCATGCTGCTGGGGCTCAGTGAAACCTTTCGTGTCACATGTCAGACAGACATGTATCTGCTCTGTATGACATTGGTGACATTCCTCCGTGATAGCAATGGACTTTCTTGTTTAGGCTGGACCAGTAAAAGTTATGTGAACAGGAAGGACATAAAGCCCATGCCATGCACAGTTTACCATGTGATACACACACAGTCTTTGCTTAAAAAATATTTCAAATATTTCTTGTATCAGTGGGTTGCTACTTTAGTCCTAAAGGGACATTTCTGCTGTCTTAACCTACATCGATAATTAGCAGGAGAGGACAATCTAATCAATACTAAAATACCGTGAATATATGACTAAACTAGATTTATGATTTTATTTCATATCACCAGGAATTCTATTATAAGGAAGAACAAACACTCTTTCCCTTTATCTACAGCCCATCACTAAAGAAGAGAGCACTCCCTCTGGTATGCTCTAATAGCCCCATGCCATGTCAGATATGCAAAGCAATCATAAATCCACTTTAGCTTGTTAGTTTACTGCTGTTTTCTATCACCAGACAAGCACAAAGCAACTGGAATGTGTCAGTGAATCTGGCCCTAAATCACATTTCTTTTTTTCTTTTTCAAGTGGTATTTTTAAGCTGTGCCAAGTAATAACATTCCAAGACACCCAGGGAAGAGAGTAACAGCACATTCACTGGCTTTCTAGAATGTAGATGGCCCAATTCTCCATGGAGTCCTGGCTGCTTGGCACAGTTTGAGCAAAGCAGTACAAGCCCATCTCAGATGACTGGGTAAATGGAGTTTACTGGAGTAGCATGTACAAGCATGTTCCAGAAAGAAGTGCACAAAAATTCAAGAATTCAATTTCCTTTTTTTTGTTTTAAAAATATATTTTGGAGAATTTAGTAAATCATAATTGTAGAGGAAGAAAACTTTCTAAAAAACTTTCTAGGAGGCATAGGTTCCTTCCCTTTCTTATACTCTTACTTTTTTTTTGAAGTATGCTACATCTACATTTTACTGTTGTTTTATCAAGAGGAAAACCAGAAGTACATAAGCAACATTCAGGAAGATAAAGTTGCACTATTGATCCACAGTTAAAAGTCAGCTCTGCAGCAAGGTTTAAAAAAAACCACATAGAAGATATAAAGACAATGGCTGATGAACCTAGAGAGACTTTCTTTCTTTAGCAAGACATGGAAGCACACAAAAGTCTCTTTAATCTAACATTCCTGAGTGAGGACCTATGGAACTATGTGTGGTTCCATAGTCAGACTAAATGAAATGGCAATTGCTCATTTATTACACTTGAGAAGAATTCTGCTGTTACTAATAAAAAAATTGTTTCTTTTGTGTATCATTCTATTCCAAAGAAAATCTTGTGAGTACACCAATGGTTCAAGAGACTTTATGATGATGTGAATGCTCCTGGGACCAAGGAATGTCTTATAAATGCAACTTTTAAAACTATGGCACTTATATTGTTTTGCTTAATGTGATAGAAAAGATCAAGAATCTAATTCTGTTTTTCCTAAATTATAGATAACAGCTTTAGTTGTTTTAAATAAATAGGTGCATTAAATTAGCTACCTACATAAAGAAGAAAATTCTCAAGAAAACCAACACAAATACAATATGCCAACATATTTGGCAGCAACTCAAGTAATCTAGGGCAGGAGAGAGATTATTTGTACTGAGAGCCAGCTACTACATTTGTCACTTATCCAGCCCAGCAGGGCTTCAAATAGTGCCAGTAATTAAAGCTAGTTAGGCAACCAAAGGTTACATAGAGACAAATGAGGCCATAAAGGGGCCCTGCTTGTAAAAAATTTTGAGAATGACAGACTTCTTTTGTGTATATTCCGTTGTTCTGCCACAGAACATTTATTTCATAGGTATTTCACAGTGCTAATTTAGCGGCATATGCTTTCTTAGAGCAGTATGAAAGAGAGATAATAAATTAGAGGTTGGTATAATGTAATGGCCTCATTTCACAAAGGTCCAAGGATGTGGTCATCTTTTCCCCTATAAGCCTGTATTCTGCCTGATTTTTACAAAGCTCATTAAGTGCTGTCAAGTATTTCAGCCCTTACTGCTATAGCTGTGGTTGTTTGTCTTCAATACAAACATCTTAGAAGCAGCATGAGAGGATGCTTTGCTTTCAGAATATCCCTTGTTCATATATGTACCATGTGGGCCAAGAGTCCACCTATGTGTGCCCTGCCCTGAGCATGCTATGCTAACATGCAGTGAATGATTATATCCAGAGGCCGTATTTGTACTAGACCATAAAACAGCCAGGATTGGTGCTCAGGTCAAAAGGCACAGTTTCCTTTGACTGTGCTCTTCTGAAGGTTTATTGTAGAGAGGGTATAATCTGTGATATGTAAAATCCAGCCACTATATGTGTCTGTTTGAAAGTCTGAAAATAAAACACCTACTGAGAAAAGGAGGAAGGAAGTCCTAGATATCACACATGACCTAGTACCTCAGTTTCCACTTAGATCAACAGTTAGTCAAGTTCTCAGACAACTTTATGGCAATGTACCTTACCATATTTCATCATGGTTTTGGTATTTGGGAAGTAGCCATAGGATAATATGATCGCAGGATAATGCAGCTGAAAAGGGACCTTGGCAGGTCTCTAGTGCAAGCTGCTGCTCAGCGCAGGTGTAGCTCTGAGGTCAGATCAGATTGCTCAGGGCTGTATACTGTGGAGTTTAAAAACCTGACAGAGATAGCACAACTTCTCCGGGCAACCTGCTCCACTGCTTGACTGTCCTCAAGGTACCCAGTTTGGGGGTTATTTTTGCTTTGTATGACTTTGTAGCTTTTCTATTCCAAAGTACTGCTGTTGTTTCTTGTCGTCCTGCCATGTATCTC
The DNA here is from genome assembly GCA_013399855.1 of Oxyruncus cristatus. Classification (NCBI taxonomy): domain Eukaryota; kingdom Metazoa; phylum Chordata; class Aves; order Passeriformes; family Cotingidae; genus Oxyruncus; species Oxyruncus cristatus. The sequence continues at coordinate 338,782 of VXAY01001697.1, forward strand.
CTCAAAGAGTCTGTCTCCTAAATACTGCCCTGTCCCAGGGCATTTCTGTTAGATCCCCCCCAAACCATCACCTATCCAGGCTGAACGAGTCCCCATCCCTCAGGTTTTTTTCCAAAGGGCAATTCCAGTGGCCCTCCACTGGACCATTCTTTAGGCCCGAACAATCACATCTTCTGCACATGTGGCTGAGAAAAGAATTTGGGGCTTTCACCCTTCACTCCCTATTTCCTTCTTCCTCTTTCTCATTCCTTCCTTCTCTACACATCCCATCTTCCTTTACATGGAAAAAACCCCTCTCACTGCCTTTGTTTAACACTTTTGGTGAGAGCATTTTCAAACGCACAAGGCTGTTAAGTGGCAAATCACCCAAAAGGAAAAGCCACTTAGGTCCAACTTTGTTTTCTCTGATGGGTCTAGGTTTGTTTGGAAGAATAATAATAATAGTTATAATAGTGTATAACACTAACAGTAGTAATAATAACAGTGTGGTGCATCTTGAAGCAAGACCTTGCAAAATGTGAGACAATTTGAAATGGAAAATATAAAACAAAACAGGAAAAAAAAAACCAAACCCAAACAACAACAGTCAATTCTGACAGGTACAAAACATTTCTTTTCTGACATTATTTTCAAATTGTTATCCCTGCAGTTAGTTAATATTCAAAAAGAATAATTACCATAAGCAGACAGGCTAAAACAATTTCTAATATATCTTAAGTTCATTACTATAATTCAGAAGATTTCAAAGACCTATTAAAACCAAAAATATTACATTTGTTTTGAAAGCACCAGTTAAAAGAGCTCAATGTTATTTGGTAACTAGTTGCCCTCTGCTTTGGACAGAGAGTTACAATTTCCTTACAAAAAGTTCCCAGCTTTAGGCAGGGAAAATGCATTCTGGAATTGGCATGCCAATTGGTGTGTCCTTATTAAAATGGACCCTAAGCAAGGCACTTTCTGTGTCATTGTGTCTGTGTGGATTCAGAATGCTGCTCTTTTGAAATGAAATCTTTCCTTCTGCTAGCTGGACTCCTACCAAAAAAAAAAAAAATGTATATATAAAATACTTCTACTCTGTGCAGTCAAATATTTAGGCCAGACAGGAAAAGCATACCAAGGAGCATGATGGTCTAGCTAAATGGTAAGAAGCAGTGTCAAGAGAAGAGGCTAAATCTCCCACCCCTGTTTCCAGTTTACTAGCTGCATGGATAAAATTAAACACAGCAAAAGTCCTGGTGGAAAGAAGTGGCAGCCAAACCTGTCAGCGTGTCTTATACACTCCCAGAATATATTAGTTGTATTAGGCCTATTAGGGAATGTAGCAAAGGAATATTCACTATCCAGATTGTAACTCAGTTAGGCTCAGAAGCTTAGCTCTGTTAAAAACAGAGTAATCCTATGTGGGGTTGGAAACATGAAAGTCAGAGAGTGAATTTTCTATATTTGAGTGTAGTGTGGCACTTAGTGCCATGGTCTAATAACCACAGCAGTGTTGGATCAAGGGTTGGACTTGATGATCTCGGGGGTCTTTTCCAACCCAGTTGATTCTATGATTATGGCATACCAGCTGGCTATACCTTCTTGAAAAACACAGTAGACAGAAAAAAAATCAATTTTACTAAGCCCCAGACTTGTCTCTTTTGCACTGGTTTATGAACAACCAGTAGCCGGTAAAATTCATTCTTTCAGTGCCATAACAAAAGCAATGTGCATGACAGGCTAAAGCATAAAAACCTCATGCAGTTTGCCACAGGATTGTCCTGGCAAGTTCCTACCAACTCTTCTTTAAAACCTTGGAAAAAAGTTGGATAAAAACATCATTGCTTTGTTTTCCAGCCATGACCTGGTCTTGACTCTCTCTCACAAGACAATTAATCCCTTACAGAAACTTAGTCCTCTCTTAGTGGTCCTCTGGAAGTGAGACTAGCGTTGGCAAAAAAAAAGAAAGGATTATACTTCAGCATCTTAAAAGGAACGATGTCAAGAGAGACAAATCAAACCAACCCAAATTAAGAATTTTTTTTATTCTATTGTCTGTTCTGGAACAAATTACAGCTTGTCACAAAAATTGTTCCAAATATTTCTGTGGTCTGGTTTTAGATTATTGCTATCTTTTGGGGTTTGTTTATTCAAAAGAGCAAGTGCTATCTAATTAAAAATATTAGAGTACTCATGAGGGACATTTTGGATCAGATTACTAGCTGCTCATTTGTTCTTTCACTTGACTTACTGTTCTTTGGTTAAGAGAGCATCATTTGTTTATAAGCCTTGAAGTGGGTTCGTCAGTATGATGTAAGTAAGAACTTAGCCCTGCCTTTGGACTGTCCTTAGTCAAGGGAAGTTCAGACCAGAATCCACTGGAGTACTTGTTAAACTGTTTTACGGGGTCAGGAAAAGAGTGATCAGCACATTGGCAGATCAAGTCCACCCATATGGTATTTTAATAAGAAAAAAACTTATATGAAACCTTTAAAATTACTATGTACATTACACTTCTGGAACAAGCAAGCATTCAGGATTTGCTGTGGGAGAACAGAGGCAGTGTTTTCTTTTCTGTGTTACTGTACAGACAGGAAAAAAAAATATTAGGATTACACATGGGGAAAGACAAACTGTCTGAGACCCTGGGTGTCTCACAGAGAACCCAAGTCACTTTTGAAGGGTAAAGAATGGAGCACATGGCCCCACCAGAACACATTTTAACATGCCCTTCTTGCTTCAGAAATTATTAATATCTAATTATTTTGGGCTCATAATTATTTTATTTTCTGCATTTAAGTCACAGCCAAATTAAAAAACAGCTTAGCACAAAATGAAAGCACAACTGAATCAAATATGTTTAGAATTTTAGAAGTGGAAACAAAAAGAACCTACTGACACCGTGTATTACATAATGAACTAGTGAAATTTTACACTTTAGAGATCATCAGTAACATGGAGGGTAATCAAGTCCCCTAGACAGCTATTATTCAATTTTAGCATGATTTTAACAGTAAAAATGTAAGGAAATACTGGCATTATTGCTAGTGGAAGAAAAGGTTTCCATGAATGTATTAAGTAAAAAGCAGTGTGATCTCAATGGGCATGGAAAAGATCTATCAGATCTTACAAATTTACCACTTGTCACTGTTTGACTTTTCCTCTGACAAATTGATTACTGCTGCACAGACCCTGCACCATGTGGCAAAAGGTACCTATTAAGGGTTATTTCTGCAGTGACAGCATAAATGTATGTCACTAGAATCAGCATAGTTCCCACCTATTCCACTCTGTTGACACATCTGCATATATTGAGACTAAACCTAATTCTAGTTCAGATAGTAATTTCCTACTGCTGAACTGCCTAAAAAAGCTTTTCATTTTCTAGCCTCTCGGTAGGGTAGAAGTCTTTTATTGAAGCCTTATTCTCAGCACACAGGAAAACTGCGCAACCATATATAATGAGGTCGCATTGTGTCACTTAGGCTTCCCCTTAACTACCTCCAAAAACTGCAAACATGCAATCTAGATCATTCCCTGCATATCTGCCTGTTCCATCTGAACACCAGGAAACACTTTGTTACACTCTTTTACTGTGAGGGTGACTGAGCCCTGGCACAGGTTGCTCAGGGAGGTTGTGGAATCTCTGTCCTTGGAGATATTTAAGCCACCTGGACATGGTCCTGGACAAACAGCTGTACATGGTACCGTTAAGCAGGAGAGTGGACCAAATGACCTCCAGAGATCCCTTCCAAATTGAGTTTTTATATGATGATGTGGTAGTGTAATCTTCAACACCAAAAAAAAATCCTTATGAAGTAAGACTTTGAAAGTAAGGAGGATATAGAACCGGCTAAGTATTAAAAAAAAAGCTGGGAGAGAAAGGGAATTTGCATAAGTTCAAATATTCAGCAAGAAAAGAAATCTCAGGCTACATCTTATTGTAGCTCTTCAGCTTATCCTGTTTACTGTTTATTTTGCTACGTAAGCCTGCTAAAATTCAGTCATATGTATTGTTTTTTCTGATAATTGAGAATGAGTGAAGACACAGCAGAACAGACTGCTTGGACTTCTGCATGATAATCCAGAAAAAAACTCACATTCAAAATGAAATATCTGCCACATTTGTGTTACACTTGTATCTTTGTGATTTGATCCCTATCCAAAAGTGTGGAAACCTTACCAAAGCCACTAAGAGCATCCCCACAAAACTATCTGAAAATTGGTCACTCCAGGATTCTACAGCAGTGAGATTTACCTATTGATGTCAGACACAGCAGCTGTTTCAGATTTCCTCTTCTCCTTTTTAACTTCATTCCCTGGCAAAGCAAAATTTTCATTCCTTCAGGATTGATTACTGCCTCAAGAGGAAAAGGAAAGTCCAAAGAATTCTTCACTCTATAGCATATAATCCTCCTTTTTGCTCCACAACTCTCAAGAAGCTCTTCTATTAAGATAGTTTTTTGACTGCCTTTCAGACAGAATCTTCCTGTTTTCAGTTCTGGATATCTGTGGGAATGACTGAAGTCTCTATCTGCATGATCTAAAATACCTTAGACACTTTTTTCCACTTCCTAGTTATTTTTTAAGTGCTCATCTTCACATACCACTCAAAGAAATCCTCCAATTCTTCATTCACATGTAAGTTCAAGAAAGAGACGTATTTCATAATATTGACATGAGTTCATCTCACTGGAGTTCACAGGAGGCATTTGAGATGGAACCTGAAGTTTTCCTTTATTCTAAGCAGTCTTGTAAAGGAAATACCTTGTTTCATAAGCAAAACACCGTAAAAGCAAAACCCTGTTCTGTTACTTTTCCAAATAGCAGTCTAGTTGATTAGCTGCTTAATCACGCAATTTGCTATTAATTCATTTCAGGTTACTATGGTTGGATATTTAAAACCACATTCCAAAGATTTGTGATGTTTCTGTCAGGTCACATTCACTTCAGTTGGTAACTGGCTAAGTACTTAGGGAAGTGTTTTTGTACAGAAAATCACGGGCAAACTTTGGAAAGCTTGGGTGAACCAACAGATGTCCAAATGATTATTTACAGATTGTTTGAACTTAATAAGTTGTTTTTTGTGACAGCTTCGTGGGATGAGTTTCTCTCAAATACTTCCTAACTGTGCCTGTGCCAAAAATACACAATAATTGTAATTTCTTAAAATATACTCACGGATGCATACCTAACTCATCAGCAAATGATGCCCTGTAACCATTTAAAAACAAAGTTAACCAGATTTGATTGTTTGATTTTGGAAAAAGCTTCATTTCAATTCAGTTGGCATTTTGAATGATGAGTCTAATTGTGCTTCCTATAATTTTACTTCTTTTATACAAAGTAAGTTATTTTGTAAAAGTACTGCACAATTGGCAATCAATTATGCTAAAGTAAGCAAACTCCCATGATGGCTTGCTGAAGTCACTAACACCTTTGCATCAGTTTTTCCATCTTTAATCAGAATATTTATCTGCACAGAAGTAATAGTTACAGTTAGAATGTCTTTTGTGAGATGAAAATTAATGGCCAGAATCCTACACCTTCAAAAAGCTGCCCAGTAAATAACCAGCTCATCTAATCAAAGTGTTTTAAGGCATAAAACATTATGACAAGATTCTTTTGCTGGATCACAAACAGCCAATAAGTGGTTTTTTTCCTCACAGGTGTAGAAATAAATCATTTGTATAAAATAGAAATTGCCTGCTGTGTTTTTTATGAAAATAACAGTAGCACTTCAGACAATGTAGCCAAGGGTGGGACTACCAAGGTTATAAATACAACATTAACAACGTCATTGTATTTCCCTTGACTTCCACACTTGTATCTCTGGGGAAATAAAGGCCCTGTTACTTACTAACTTGAATTCCTGTCATTGTACTTTGGGAATCAGTTGCTTGAGGTGAAAATGGACAACATATGCCTAAGGTTATCATATTTGGGGTCATCCACAAGCAGTGAGGTATAGTTGAAACTTTTTTTAATTTTTTTTTATTTAGAAAGGTAAAGAGCTAGAGAGACTCATAATAAATCAAGATAAACAAACTATGAGATGGCAGAAAGTGTAGTGGAGAAGTGAAAAATGTCCCACTTTTTTTTTTAAATTAAAAAATAACCCCACTCTACTGTGATAATCATAATATTTTTTTAAAGTTTTCAGCCAGTCCAAAGTGGTGTTGCGTCAAGCTTTACAAAAACACTTATTCATAATTTCCTTCCTAGTATCTTTCCCTCCTTTCTGTCACTACACTGTTAAAGTGAACTGATGACAACAAAACCTTAAGTGAAATGCTTATCCACTATTCTTGCTAAGACCAGTGGGTAATTATCTCACAACACTTGCTAAAAATCTACTCTGGGTCACACAGGGCTGCTGTTAAACTTTTCCATCAAGCTGTAGCATTCCTTTTCCTCTGAAAACATCGATTTTTGTTTAGAAAGGACTGCATTAATGTCATTACATGTTAAAGCATATTATCTGCATATCAACCCTTCTTTGCTTTGTGCAGAATCCCATTGCTTATGCAAATTGGTTACTGAGAGCCCTGATGGAACCAAGCATGCTGTGGGTAAGGATGGGATGAACCAATCAGTTTGACAAATTAATGTCACAAAAAGTCAGCCAGACTTCCAAAGTCCTGCAATTCCAATGCCATCTCAAACACAGTCCAGTTCCTCCTCAAGGCTGTAATTCATAAGAAATTCTTGGAAACATAAATGAAGGAGCAGTCACATGGGGACAGAAAGACACAAGGGCAATGGTCCCAAGCTTCTCTGTGGTGCTTCTCCATCAACCTATGGATATTATATATTCCATTTCCAGAAACTTCTGAAGTCCTTAAGAGAAATAAGGCAGAGCAGCATGAGCAGTCATCTATTTTGGGTTTAGGTCTTACACATCTTGACATCCAATTCTTTACTATTTCCATTTGTTCAAAAATTTTAGAGCTGTACACTTAGAAAGGAATGGCCTAATGCCGGTGTCAGTTAGGTGGCTGAACCGCAGAAGCAGTTTATTGTTGTGATGTTACTTAATCTGTATAGTTAAGACAAGTTGAGAAGGGTCGCTTCAATTTATAGTTCCTGGACTGAGGCCACATCTGTAATGGTGAAGCAATCAGGCTCGAAATAAGTAGGCTTGAGCTATCGGGACAGCCAACCACCACACAGTTCAACTGTCAGTTTCCAAGACAAAACAGCGACATTCTAACAGCTTGCTGAGAACAGTTCTTGCCCCTGCTAACTCTGGAAGCATGTCCAAGTACTGTGTGGGAGGGTGATAGCTAGTCACTAGAGCTGTGCGCGCCATGGACTATAGCACACTTTAACAGCTTGGACCTCCAAATTCCTGTGTACCCTGGGAATGTCTACGTTACTTGTACATGCATGACTAGATGTTCTTGGGATGGCAAGAAGTGCTAACTTTCTGTCACATCTTAAGCAATCTCTCCAGTGACAATGGAAGTTACAGCAAGGTAGAAATCCATCTTTAATTCCAAGGAATAAGCAACAGGACAAGATGAAATGGCCTCAAGCTGCACCAGGGGAGGTTTAGATCGGATATTATGAAAAATATCTTCACTAAGAGTGTTGTCAAGTACTGCAGAGGTTGCCTGAGGAAGTGGTGGAGTTACCATGCCTTGAGGTATTTTAAAGACAGGTAGATGTGTGGGAAGGGGAGGAGAAAGGAGAGGAGGGGAGGGGAGGGGTGGGACGACTAATTTATTTATTTTGGTATCACTGTTTTTAACTTTGAGATAATTGAATTCACCAAATATATTTATTATGACTGATCATGTCTTGTCCCTCCAGAAGACCAATTATTGTAAGTACTATTATTGATTTCCAGAAGAGTAGGATTGGGTCCAAATTATCCAAATCAAAGCTAAGAAAAAGCCTGTTTTCATCTGAGCCTATGACTAATGCCTTATGCCAAAAATAGAGATAAAGGAAGTGTTTCCTCCTTATCATTAATATTAAGCCATTGAATCAAAATATGTGTTACACTCAGTGATTTTAGAAATGGAAACTGTATGGAACATGAAACGAGCCACTGTCTAGAAAAAGATATCATAATTTACTGCTGGCTTAAATGGTGAATAATTCTAGACATGGAGAAACAATTGGTTTGGAAACATGTTAAGATGAGGAACAAAGAATAAAAGAGACAATATGACATCAGTTGTCCTTGAGTGGATCTAAAATTTACGTGACAAGGCACAGACAAATGCAAGAAATCTCAATAAACTCAACATACAGATGCAGGAAAAAGCTTTTCTTTTTGACTTATTTATCCTGTCCTAAACCTTCTTCAAGCTAAAACTCAGACTCCAGGGTTCACCTCATCTATTTTTAAACAACAAAAAGATTGAAAATTAAATCCAAGCTAATCACTATACTCTCACCAGACCAAAAGGAGACAGAATAGTAGATTACCCAGAAGTCAAATCCACTGAGCAACTTTATGCCCTGATGTCCAGATGCAATTAATCACCTTCAGAGACAACTGATTATATTAATGCAAAGAAACCTTATAAAAGCTGTTTCAGGTTTAGCATCTATCATGCCGATGCCTAGCTCGATATTGCTCTAATGCAGAGTACAGCCTCCAGCACACTTTTTGTGGGTAAACAAGCAGATCAGGAAAAACAAGAGTTCCATTTGGCCAGAAAACATCCACCATTGTCTAGTCATTGATGAATGTCTTATTTGCCTCATACTCTTTGAGAATTAACTCAGAAGAATTGCTCTTTAGACATACTAAGGCCAATCTGCACAGACTCCATAAGGTACTTAGGTCTCCACCTAGCTTTAAAAAGGGGTGGGTCCTTTCTTTTGCTGTTTCACAGCTGCCAATTCCCTTACAGTTCAGACTGAAATACTCCACAGACAACACGGCCCTTTTCCATCAGCTGCTCATCTCCGCTATCTGCGTTATAAGTGGATCCAGCTCTGACTCTGTGAAAGCGTTGTCTGCTTACATTGGAGTGAGTGACTCACTAACTTGCATGTCATTCCTCCCTGTGCAGAAGGCAACTTCAAGGTCCAGTGTAACCCTGTCTTCAAGGCCTCCCTGGAAACTTGCAGGATATGGCTTTATCAGTAAAGAGGATTAGCCAGGAACACCAGGATCAGTGGCATGATGCAACTTACTTGCATACATCTAAACTCTCTTCCCCACAACCCACCCCATCCCATATACACCAAAACAAAGTGGCTGTGTTCAGTTTCCTTCTAGAACAGTCTCTATCATGCATTATCCCCATAACACACAGGCATTATCCAGGCCAGCTCTAGCTGTTGTGTGGTGGTTCTCTGAAGACCGGTGAATTTAATCCACTTATCAGTTAATAAGAAATATGTGGAATTATACTTTCCCATTTCCCAAAACTTGCTCTTGCACAATAATGTTTAGAACCATAACTGCTCATGGTGCTCAATAGGCTGGCATGCTCACAAAGCAAACCACCTGCCTAGGGGGAAGCAATAAGTGGGATACAAAGCCCTCAGAAATTATGGTTTACTTACATTCTTGAGAACATATTCTTCACTCAGCTGCTGGTATGCGGTAGGAACAACTGATTACACATTTACAGCTAACATGAAAAATCAGGAAAGGAATCTGATTCTCTAGTTGTTCCCTTCCTCTTTATTCCAGATGCAAGACATATATACCAGTTTCATGTTTCACCTATTGAGCCTGCTGGGATTCAAAATATTAAAAGGGGGAAAGGGGTTGCTTAAAATGGCAGCTGCAAAAGGAATGATGAGAAAGGGAGTGGAGCATATCTTTTTTTAACAGTGAGGGCAAGCACAGAGATACATTGGCAAGCTCATTGCTGGTCTGAAGCATAGCAGTGTTAACTAACCCCAACTGTCTTAGCCCATCAATAAGCAGCAGTAAATCTGCCTCACTGCATTATCAGCCCATAAAAAGGGTTTTAATTTAGTAGAAATTAATTTTGACATTTTGACTTTTGTACTGACAAGATACTTTTGGCAAATTGGATGTTACTGCACAAGCTATCATACAGCAGAGAAAATTACAATTGCATTCTTAAATGTTGTGGCATCTTATCTTTGCCCTAATTCTCATGGCTTTTTGCTCTTTTCATCTGGACTTCTGGCATAAAATAGCTTTGAAAGAAATTTGTGTTTCAGTCAAGTGTTTCAAAGGAAGGGTTGCATCAATCTAAATGCACAGGAATCATGTCTGAGGGATGTAACTTGTATTTAACCAGGAAATTCACACTAAAATAAAATGTCTTGTTTGCAAAGGCGTTCTGTGCTTAAAAATAGAGAAAGGAATAATCCTCATTCACGTCATTAGAGTAAGTAAGAAAGGAATCTGTATGAGGACATGGGCTAATGGGTTATCACACACTTATATTTAACCTAAAAATGCAACTTTGGTACTTTATTTTTAACATAATAGGAGTAAGCTCATTCTGCTGATTATGAACAGAAATAGGGGAAATGGTTCAGATATATTGAAACTCTCTTTGACATTTCGCCAAAATTAGAATTACCCTTTTAGAAGATAAAATATTTGCACTTGCTTTTCTTCATTGTCACTTAATTTTCTTCCTCAACTGCTAACCAGAGAGAGAAGTGATGAGGAAGCAAGTGCAAGATAGTTATTATACAATTTCAGTCCTCACTATAAGCAAACAAACAAAAAGTTAGAAATGGACACAGACTGAGTTTCTAGTGGGTTAAAGTTGCTTTGAAGTGCCCAAAGAGTGCCCAGAGCTGCATTTGCTAGCCCAAGCTGAATGCACACTCCAGCTAATGTGAGTTAACACAGTGCTGTGAATTTCTGTTCCATTACATTGCACATTTTTCATGGTCCCATTCTAAAAGACAATTGCACACAAGTGTCAACACACTAGAGAAGAGGAACACAGGACACAGGACCCATTTGATGTGACCCATTTGATCTGCCATGCAAATGAATGAACACGGGAAGACAAAGACATGCTATAATTGGGTTTGTAGGTCACGAGGAGACTGGCACGGTGGAGAATGAGAATGAACATTACAAACCTGAAATGGTGAGAATGATGCAGAAGAATGTTGAAAACTGCAATGTCTACTTGTTATTTTCAAGATGCTTAATATTTATTCATTTTAAGGACACTTTCATTACCTGCAAGTGAAAATCCCTGGCGAATTTATTCCCTTTTTACAAGGAGTCTTTAGTAAAATACATTCATGCAGACTGTAGCTAAGTTTGGAATAAGCTTTCTACGAATTTCTCACCTGTTTGTAAAGTCTTTCTGAAGCCTAAAGCTGATATTTCAGCACAGAATTAAACACACTTCTTCTGCCCATTTGCTACACAAACACAGCCCTTATTCAGCTACAGTGAAAAGACTATAAATACGTCTGTAGGAAAATACTGGCTTTATGAAGGACTCAGAAAGGTACAAGCCTCTGCAAACAGAAAGGGAGAAAGATCTATTTTCCAAAGTTAAAAAAAGAAACCATAGAATCAGTGTCAGCAAATTTCGTCTATGAAGGGTAGGTGAGAGGATAGCAGCAATGTTTGAGTTGTCAAAACAGATATCTAAGTCATGCTGCTCAGTTACAAATCTGTCAATATGAAGGTCTCTCTGGGTGATACATTCATGTCATATTAAGAAGCTTTGAAGTGAGAGAGTTGGAAAAGAAACCACAGGGTTGCTCTAAGAAGAAATGGTATTTTGTGGCTGTGGCTTCTAAAGTTCAAGTTCTTCTGTGGGAAGATTTCAATAGATGTGGTAAAAGCTACAGAAAGTATATCAGATATTACAGAAAGAGATATGTCAACAGTAAAATTTCAATGCCTGGATGATAACAAAACTCTAAAACAATAACAAAAAGATCAGGAAACAGTAAAGAAAGTAGCTTTAGAGAATAGCTAAAAGTGGAAAAGAGATAGAGCAGAACCTTGAAGACCCCTGAGAACTAAGAGAAAATGAAGTTTTCACTGAGATAGTGCCATAGGGTAGTTTGTTTGGAAAAAAATGAATGGCAGTATTAGAAAGTCTCCAACTTAAAAAAGTGGAGTTAGTTTCCGGCTGATATGGGGAAGAATATGATTTTGCTGGTTTGGGAGCTTAAAAGAAAGAGATATAGGTACTCCCTCTAGTAAAGCAGAGAAAGAAGGAAGGGTCATGAAGGGGAGGTCACAATAAAATGGTACCTAAAGGTCAAGGATGGGGAGAGAGCTAAAAACAAGTAAGGGTGAACTTTTCCCTGGAGAAATCAAAATGTATTTTTGAGCAGGAAGTAACTTTGAAGAGTTCCTCTTCAAACATGAATACTCCGTTTCCTGGAGATAAAAAAATAGATTGCAGTTGGGAGCAAATAAATCCACTTCAGAGAATGGTGGGTTAATCTAAGAACAAATACGTGACCAGGCTACTAGAGCATCTACAGCCTATCGCAGGTCTGTGAACACAGAAACAAGCAAGGTAATGTTCTGTTAATGGCTGCAAGTGGATCAAGTGTCACAGAACACTTTGTGCCAGCCGGGTGTGAAAGTTCTGGGCTCCTCAGTACAAAAGAGATATGGAATTACTGGAGAGATACCAGCAAAGGGCCACAAAGACGATTAAAGGATTGGAGCACCTCTCCTGTGAGCACAGGTTGATAGAGCTGGGACTGTTCTTTGCAGAGAGAAGGCTCAGGGTGGATCTTATTAATGTATATACATACCTTGTTGTGGAGTCTCCATCAAAAGCCACCTGGACTCATTTGTGGAGAATCAACTGAAGCTGGCCTTGCTTAAGCAGGAGAGGTGGATTGATGACCTCCAGAAACCCTTTCCAGACTCAATTGTTATGTGATTCTGATGGTGATGATAGTACCTGTGGCTATCATACCTACTCAACTGAAGGACCAAAGACAGCAGAAGAAAAGATCACACAAAAATCACAGTATTTGGAAACTAAAATGGATTCCAGAAAAACAAAATAAAACAACTCCAATGCACCTGGAAGAAAAAAGGACAGCAAACTAAGAGTCCATTGTGTTGCAACAGAGTGTTTTATGGAGGACTTTGAGGTTGCAAGTCAATACCTGTATGGGTTATATTAAAGGATTATTCTAATAGTGACCATGCACCTGAGCAAAGGGACACACTTAGGTCTTTTAGTCCAGATTCCTCAGTGTGTTAAAATAATGTAAAACACATTTGTAATGGAAGGAAAGTTTTTGAACACAGAATCATCTTGGTAACATCAATAAAAATGTCAGATGTCGAGGCTTCTTCCAGAGGCCACCTTCTATAAATAAAACAGCATCTGGAGACAAAATTCCTGTTTTGCCTTCACTGACAGCATATGAGCTTTTAGCACTAAATATAGATGTATGTAAAAACTGGTATTAACAGTTTGAGCCTTTACCACATAAAAGGAGAAGACATGTTTCTCCATTACCACTTTTTTGAGTGGTGGAGTGGAGGCTAGATTTTATTGCAAAATGCACAAGGTAACAATAACACATTCCTGTTTACAATATATTAAGGACCGTGTTTGTTGAGGTCTTGAGAAGACATGCATCTATGGTAACTACAGAATGTCTGTGTAGAATACAAACCCTTCAGCAACACCTTATTGAAAAATGTAGTTAAAGTAGCCATGTCATCAAGTAGCTGCACTGATTTGAAAGAGTGTGGTTTCAGTTCATTAGATCTGGGCCTCTTGAGTACCTTCTTACCAAAAATGTGGTGTCCAGTAGAACCAGTAGAGTTGGGAACCTCCTAAAAGATATAAGCCAGCTTCAGCCTTTTCTGACCTGCAGAAGAGAGTGCTCTGACCTTCTCAGGATTGAGAGCTGATGAGCTACCAAGCTATTTCCACAGCCAACATCCCAAACTGAGAAAATGGCCAAGCACTGCTTCTCATTCTTCATCCAGCGTTTGTTTCAAATAAAAGCGAAGAACTTCTTCAAAGGTTTGATCAGTAAGGACCTACTTGCACATATAACATCTTTTTAGGTCTTATAAGAGAAAATCTTAGAGCCCAAGGTCATGATATAAATCTGTAGAAAGCTTTCTCTAGATCTCGAAGCACTTGAGTAGCTTCCAGTCAACCCCATAAACAGTATTCCTACCTCTTAGTACCTATGGCATCTAAACACTATCTCTTGCATATTCTCCTGGGTCTGTCAGTGCAGTTTGGTGAAAGTCACACAATCATAGAATCACTTGGGTTGGAAAAGACACTTAAGATCTTTAAGTATCCACAAGGAAACAACTCCTGCTTTAGAAATGGCAATGTCTTCCTCTCCAATCCAAGCAGAGGATTCCACAGACTATTTTAATTGTTAGGAAGTGCAGCCATGTTACTGCTCAGGAGCCCCACAGTGCCTCATGGCAAGGACCAACTTTCCTCAGAACTACTCAGACTGGCCCCACAGTAATAGATTTGATTTGGGGCTAGTTGGAACCACCCCGTACAGAGCCAAGCATGAAGCAAACAAGAAGCCTATGGACAGCCAGCTGTCTGGCACCTGAAATCCCTCCTTTTCCTTCCAGCATGAATTTCCTTATTCTAACAATTTTTAACTGTATGATTTTATTGGTGTACAGCTTATTAGTATGTTTTAAAGCCAGAATGTAGTGGGGGCTTTGTTATATCCAGAAAAATGCTGTGTTTGTATTATACGGCCACACTTGCAGAAAAGCATGGATAAGTGAATCACTGCGCCTCTTGTTGAGGTCAGATATTTTGTCTGGAAATGAATTTAATCTGGACTTGAAAGGCTTGACTGGAGTGATCTCTATGTGATAAAATAAACAATGTATGGTCAGTTATCACCTCCTTTGTACAAATTCATACTTTTCCCAGCAGCTGAAATATGTACTTTTTTTTTTTAATAACAGATCTTATCTAGGCTTCCTGGAAGATGCTGATCCCAACTCCTACTACAGCTGGAATTTAAAAGTAAACTTGTTCACCTTTATTCTATTGAAGTAGCATGGGAAGGAAAAAAAAAATAAAAAGAAGTGGTTTTAATAATTTCCATAGAATTCAGAAATGCTGCGTTTTCAAACCTGCAGATACTGATGCAAATACATTTCAGTAACTTTTCCCTTAATAGAATGATTCAGTTTACTTTATACATAAAGTTAATTACATGCTGCTATATCAGTTTCAGAATTATCATTTACCTTGTGATTTCCTTTGCTGCTGCTGAATAGGAAGGATGAGGGGAGTAAATTTTACTATGTGGCATATTGGTTTTAATCTTGGAGTTAGATGGAAAAGGAAAATTTCAGTTTGCAACTAGTCTGACTCAAAGGCTTGAACTTTATTCCATATAAAAATCCTTGAACTCTTATAAATAAGGACTGTAAGAGGCAGTCAAATGTTTTCTTAGTACAAATTTGATTGTCTTTCATTGTTTTGCATTTTGTAGTTTTATGTTAAAATGAGGAATCATTTACAATGTAATCTACATTAAAACAGGTATCTGCATGCAAACTTCACGTTTCATTTGTGGTATCTACTGTTATTATTTATTATAAATTTTTATGATAAAATAAATAATGTTTTATTGTTTCAAGAATTAGATATAATGTCCATACACTGCAGCTGACAGTCAACATTATAATTTATGGGCGTTTCTTAGCTTTATAGAAGAAGAGACAAAGCATAACCACACATCATATTAAAAAGAATTTCATATTTTTGCATAAATTTAAACTAAGAAAAAAAATTAGACAGATAATGTCATTCTTCTTTGTCATTTGTCCAGTATATAAACATATGCAGCTACAAAACTGCAATATCCTAATATCACAATTACTCAAAGTACATTTATTCCTTTAAAATTGCCATTGTAATTGTTTCTGTGGTAACTTCTGAAACACAGAAAACTATTTTCTGACTTCAGTTCAGCTCATGCAGCTAATGAGTGGCTCACACTGAGACTGCCATTCTTTCTATTCATCCTAGAGTTGCCCCTGTTAGTGGGCAAATTTCTACCAGACTCAATAAAAGGAAAAGCAGGCCTGAGGGGGCAGATATCTGAGGCTACTTAGTTGCTGAACTACATAAACAGAAAATGAATGAGATTTGCAAAAGTATCTACAAACTCATAACAAAATTCTCACTGATTGAGTAACATGAATTAAAGTATACAATCCTGTGGTATGTCTTATGAGCTTGTTAATAAAAGGATTTTTTGATGCCATAATTGTGACCACTTCTCATGATTTATATTACATATAACATAATAATCTTTAAATTCTTTCCATTGTTAAAAATCATTCTGGTGGTAATTACAGTTTATCCAGTCTCTTTACTTGATGTATGACATTTCAAATTAGAAAAGAAAAAAAAAAGTCAGAACATTATCAGTCATTGATGGAAATGTTGCATCTGACTTATAATTAAAATACTCACTGGCTACAATTCACATGATTGTTAGTAGCTGGTGGGATGGAATGCAGTGGAAGTGCAGAATATAATAAAATGAGTCTCAGGCAGTCTGGAGGATCTTTGAGAATGGGGTCCAGCTTTCCCTGTTTTGTACAAAAGTGAACTTTATATAGGACAAGGAAAAAAAACCCAGACACACTAGCTGCAGTTTGCATAATCTTACATAATGTATTCCATTCACTTCAATAAGGAATTGATTTCATAGCTTAATTAGCAGAGGCTACTTAAGGGACACCAGTCTATCATATTTACAGGTGTTTTCTCTTGTTGAAATCCAGATTAAACTTGTTAGTTGATCTTCATTTACATTACAGTTAATTTGCCAAGATATCCATTATGCTCTCAGTATTTAATACAGTGTTACCTTAATCTTCACATAAATTTCTGTGAAACTGTGTTTTCTTTCAATTTTCGTTAATTTAAGCAGACTTGAACCACAGATACGTCCTTTTTAATTTCTCAAATATCTGAAAAAAAATAGTAAAAGCAAAAAGGGTGGTAAATTAAGCTAGTTGGCGCCAGAAACAGCTTAGATGCTTTGTCACATAGATTAATTTTGTGCAATATTAGAGAGTAATGTGTTTCAGATAGCAGCAGCCACTGCAGAGTTCTGTATATACTAATGTTAAACCCTTCAGAAGCTAAATTGCTACTACTAAAACTTCTGAAGCTGAAGTAAGTGGCAGCAATGGTGTTACTACCAAACAGTTGCAAACATATCTTGTGGAGTTGTGCTAACAAAAATGTTAGCAAATATATCTCAGTGTAGTCGCAATCCATTTCTGGATGGTCAGGATCAGCACAGAAGCCTTTGAGACCTTTTATCTCACATGCTTTTTTTGCTTATAAGGTTCCTGCTATGTTAACTGGAAAGAGTTTCTAATAAAAATCAATACTGCACTTAGCAAAACATTGTTCATTTATGGATTGCTGAACTGGAAATTGAGAAAATATAGAAGTGAAAACTGAAAAGACTTTTTTTAAATCCCCAGGGCTCAGAATATAATATTGAATTCAATCTTCATACTTTTATCAGTGAGAGAGGAATTAGTCCTGGTGTTGCAAAATGAATCATGCTGTAAAACAGAGTCTTGAAAAGCCTGAACCTGGAAAGATCAGTCTTCCACCTGGTGTGCAATTAGCCTCCAGGTTCCCTTGTTTAGTTTAGAAGTGACTTTGGTGCCTTTATTCCACAAATACTATAATTTAAAATGGGATGAAAAATCAGTGTGACATAAATTAGGAAATGCATCTACAGTGATTAAATAAGAAAGGTGTTTGATATGTAAAAAGGAAGCTAAATGAGGATGAGAAAAGCCTGTCTGCTACAGTAGTTCAAGAAGATGTTAGCAGGAGATGTTGGAAAGATGAGATCAGCCCACCAATTTTTGAAACAAACATTTAGTTTTCAGTGTTTTCCCCTATGGGTATGTCAATAATGTAGGTCAGTGGGTCGCTTCTGTAATGAAACATGTATATACTATGGAATTAGCATCCAGTATGATTAAAGGAAAAAAAAAAAAAAAGTAAGATTAGAGACG
Organism: Oxyruncus cristatus; assembly: GCA_013399855.1. Taxonomy (NCBI): domain Eukaryota; kingdom Metazoa; phylum Chordata; class Aves; order Passeriformes; family Cotingidae; genus Oxyruncus; species Oxyruncus cristatus. The sequence continues at coordinate 356,738 of VXAY01001697.1, forward strand.
TTAGAAAAGAGCTATAAATTCAACTCTTTTTTGCTAGACATGCAATTGTCTCCAGCCTGCAGAGGCTGTTCTCAGTCTCCACAGAATCGTGTACAAATCTCTGCCCCTTTCCTTACGCTTCACTGAAGGGTGCAACGACTGGAACGAGCTAGCTGAGATCAGATGCCTTGCTAAGGCTGCCCAAAGCGGCAACCAACCAGAAAACCGAACTGAATCGCTGCAACTTCAGAGCAGTCAAAATACCATTTCTAATGTAAGAAGGGCATACATAGTATCCCGGTTTGTGAAGCTCTTTTAAACGTGGCACTAATATCGTAGGCGTTGCACAAGCAAGTTCTCCAGTGTGTGTGTGCCCCTCGGGGCGTGAAAGGCGGCTGTCTGCAAGGAGGAGAACCCCGTACCCAGCTACTGGGAATCAATCTCGGAGAGGACAGACGGGAAATGCCCTCTTTCTCCCAATTCTCCTCCTTGTAACTACTCTTCTGATCTGAAAAATTGTTTCAAAGGCGGCGAAGTTACATCTTTAGGCTGCCACGGTCAGATTAGTACAAGACAAGAGGGCAGGTCTCAGGGCATGTCGTCCGGTCGGTACCGAGGTGGGGAGCCCTCCGGCCGGGGGGCACTCCTGGCCGATGCGATGGGAAGCTCGGCGGGCTGGCGGGCGGGGGGGCTGGGCCGGGCTCCGCGGGGGGAGGAGGGCGCGGGTGGGGTCTGGCT
>VXAY01001697.1:358091-392970 GCA_013399855.1 Oxyruncus cristatus
CGACGGCCGGGGCCCCGCTGGTGCGGGGCGCCGAGCACAACGCGTCCCACCCGGCCGCGCTGCCCAAGGGCGGGCGGGCGGCTGGAGGGCGGCCGCGCCCTGCCTCGCCCCCCATGTGCACGGGGCAGACGGAGATCAAGGAGACTTTCAAGTACATCAACACGGTGGTGTCCTGCCTGGTCTTCGTCCTGGGCATCATCGGCAACTCCACGCTGCTGCGGATAATCTACAAGAACAAGTGCATGAGGAACGGCCCCAACATTCTCATCGCCAGCCTGGCTTTGGGCGACCTGCTCCACATCATCATCGACATCCCCATCAATGTCTACAAGGTGAGGAGGGGTCGGGGATGGATTCGGGAGCGGGTGCGGGGGTGCGGTGGTCACGCCGCGGGGGGACGCGTCCCTTGCTGTCTAGGAGCCATCCTTGGACTTCGCGTCACGCCAAATACCGCCCGAGGGTGGTATTCTGGTCAGATGTGGTCTCAAATGGCACGCTCTCTGTGCCCCAGTCCCATCTCTCTCAACGTTCCAGGCTGGGAATGGGTGAGAATGGAGGTGGTCGGGCTCTGAAAATCACTTGGAAACAGGTGCTGTCCCAGGGATAAAGGAAATAATAGATAAATGCGCAGTGCGTTTGTTGCTTCCCTCTTTTCCCCCGAAGACTGGAGTGGATATAGAAGCTATTTTGCTATGGGTACCGCTCGGTACCTTCTGCTCAGCTGCTGCAGGCTTGGTCATGATACTTCACATGTCTCTACAGTCGGTTTTGGCATGGGGGTTTTTCAAAGAAACCAAGCTGAGCGGTTTTATGCATCTGACGGTTGGGAGGTACGATGCTTTCCTGAGCCGGGAACCCTTTCACCCCTTCACCAGTGTTGCACCATGGGCAGCCGAGAGGGAGCCTGCTTCTCTTGCACCTTCATTAGTCTGTCCGTTGAAGTGGTAAGACTTGCCATGGAAGGAGCACAATCCCTGTCTTGGCTACCCAGCTTGTGCAGTCCATTTATCCTTAGGAATTAGTTGGGAAGTTGAATCTGCAATCAGTGCTCTTGCGAGGGATACTGGAAATAACACAGCTCCTTCTGCTTTTTAAGTTTACAGTCTGGATCCCTAAGCACCTATCAGTTACTTCATAAAGGGGACACAATAGCCTTTATCTGTCATCTTCTCTTAGTTTTGTATGCATGACTGTAAACTGGGAATTGTTATTTTTAGCTTTAGAAAGCCACGTCAAAAGGTTAGGGTTTGAATCCATAGTGATTACTCTCAGAAGCTGCTGAAATAGAAGAATCCTTTATCTTCAGCCTTCTAAAGTATTAAAGTATTACAAAGCAGGGACTGTCATCACTGTGTTAAATTCATGAGCTAGTTAATTTGGATTACATGACAGTTCTTAGGTTTGAGGTTCAATGTTTTTTGTACTATGCTGTTTACCTATTATATATTTATTTATACTGTTTATCTTAGTTCTTGGTAGAGACGTGACTCTTCTCAATGAAGGTGGAAAACAAAGCTTAACATGCTTTAAAAATGTGGTTTTTTATTAACATATTGAACAAAATGGTTTTTTACATCTGTTCTCAGAAAAAAAATCAAAAAAGATTATATCAATAACAGCTGCTCAGTACAAGACTTTGCAATCTCAGTGATTCTATCTCAAATTTAATTAGTGGTAGCATGCAATAATATACCTCAGTTTTTATCTCGATTGAATGTCATCAAGTGTATCATTATGAGTAGGCTGGAGCAGGAGGAATAAAAGGTCAGATTGCAAACTGATAAATATTACACCAGCTGCAAGTCCAGGATTTTTACGGTGCTGTTCGTAATGCTAGGAGCTGCACAGTAGTTCTCAGGTTCTCAATCTACAATGCTGCTCAACTCGTCTTTATGAAGAGCCCTCAGTTTATATTATCCCTTATAAGAATGAATTAAGTATTTACTAGTTTAAGACAGGACTTTTGAATAAGTGTAAGTTTACAAAACCAAACAACCCCTCCCCGTTAGATACTGTGTTTATTTGATCAAGAGTTTGAGGGTGGTTTGAGTTGTTGATAACTTTTTATCAATTCCTCATCCCAATTAATTCCACCTACAGAGCAACATTTTGAGGGAGAATACAATAATCCAATAAAAAACTAACTATAATCACCAAGCAGTATGGGAAGCAAAGGCTTGATTAGGAAATCAAGTATACTTAACAGTTGTAACTTGCAATTTGAAACCATTTAAGATGGGATGAAACAGATCCAGGGGCGAAATTGCTACCAGGTCCCCAGTTAGGCAACTGCATGATAAAAAGAGTGAGAGAATTTCTCATGTTAATAAAATGCCAGCAGTTCACTCCACAACACTTGTCCTTGAAAGTGTGAAAGTGTCTGTGAATGCTTTCCAGGCAGACCCGTAGGAGAGTACTCAGAATCCACACTAGAATCAGCTTTTTATTAGGTATTAAAAGTGATAACTGCGAAAGATGTCCCCTGTGACTACATAAGTAACTATGTAAGTAGCTGGAAAAAAACACACAAATGAAAATTGATGTCTCCTGAATCAAGGGTATCTAAAGAAAAGCAGATGTTACCTATATTGTGAGGCGAATACAGTCCAATGCGTAAGATGCTAATTAGCCCATTGCACTTCATAAATTTGAATATCAATCAATACTTTCAGTAGAAAATGGAAAGTATCTGGAATCTATCACACAGTCAGGCAACTGGGTATGAAATGAGGGCTTGAGGGGCGTTCAGTTCCAGCATGCAGAATCTGGCAGAGCTTTTCAGCATTGGTAAATGGTCTGGCTTCAGCTGAACTGCAGAATGGGAAGTAGATGAAAGTCCGAGGCAATCATTCTGCAGTTTGTGGTGTTGTGGCACTGTAGATACTTTGCAAGATTGTTACTAATTGGATGTGCAGGTGGTCCTGTGCCTGGTCAACTGCTTCACTAAACAGACTAAGTAAGCATGTCTTTGTTAATTTGAGGCCTTAAACAGCAATTAAGGAGCAGAAGACAGGAGTAGGTGGTCAGTGAGCTTTTTATGTCCTTCTCTGCACTTAATCTTTGGAAGATAAGACAGTGGCAGCTTGTACATCTGACAATACAGGTCTGCAATTCTGGAAGGTTTATGCTCAGTTTCCCAAGTCAATAAAGTTGGTAAGTCCCACGCATAATGCACCAAAACATTAGGACTGAAAATTCCAAACTTTCATTAGCTTTGCCTCTCATAGACTCTGAAAGCCATGGTGAAATAACATGGAAACATGCTTTCTCTTTGATACATAAACGACACCTCGCTCATTTGGTGATATTTATTCTCTCATGTTAAATCCAATTTATTTTCGTGTCACATGGATTTTTAACAATGAAAACAAACTATCCTCTACACATTATTGTGTGTCTTTCTGAACTCTGTCAACTTGCTATGATACAGATGACTGAGGACAAATATCTACCTGGTAATATTGCCATAGGTTCCTTTTTCTCAGAGCACAATATAAAAGCAGATAAAAAAATTTCCAGGGAAGTAAAAAAATCTGGTCTTTTTCCAAGCTAGTGATCAAAGGCCAGACTCAGCTTTGTAGGCACTGATTTCTTTTCAGTAATGTATTCTAAGGATTACATAAAAATTATGGTCAACATGTAGCATTATCAAGCACTGGAAATACAAGACCAGATTAGGGACTCTGTATCCCATGCAGACACTAACTGGCTCCTTTGTTAATCCAGCAATACTCTGAAAAAGGCAAGATTTCCATGGAAATTTGTTTGTGATGACCTCACTAACTCTTGCAATGCAATTACCTGTAGGACATGCATCATGATAAAGCCAGCCCTTGCCTAAGTTTCAAAAAAACCCCAAGATTCTTGTCTTTAGAAAACATTGCTACTATTCCATATTAGAACCCTTGGCCACTGGTTCTTTTGATGTTAAAGATAACAGTCATTTAATTGGGAGAAATGCATCATTTCCTTTCTTTCAACATATGAACCACTTACTTGGGATCTTGCAAAGTTCATCTCAGAATTTCTGTTGCAAAGTTTATTGATTTCTGGCCATATCAAGCTAGAAGTTTGTTTGGTGATCAAATACAATTTATAGGCACTTAAAAAGGATTGGAATTGTCCAGTGGAGGAACTTGTCTGGACTCTGCAGGCTGGTGACTTTGTTCTGTAGTTAGATGGGAACAGTCTACTCTGAAGTCAGATATATGGAGTACTGGAAATGTCTGAATGTTGTTAAAAGTACACATACCTAGTTTTCATGATGGATCTCCAAACTGAAATAAGTTAGGTCATGCTAATATAGATTTGTAAACTCAGTTTTTTCATCATGTATACATTTGTTGTGTATACATTCACTTAAAAGATACATGTGACAAATTTCAGAAGTTTTCATCTGATTTGGTTTTTGCTTCTAACCTGTGTTTATGCATCCCAGTCTGACAGCAGCACGGCTTTCTAAGCGGTTACGTTTGATGCAGTCTGTTCACGGGGGTTGTGAAATTGCAGAAATGTTTTACTTTGACAACACATTATGAGGTTTCTGTAATTTTCAAGATGTCTTATAATGTTACTTTATCTTAAGTATTTTTCAATCAATTTTCCTAAGTAGAAGTTACTAATAAAAATACAAGAAACTAATTGCATGCCTCACTTTAAGAATTACAGTTTATTGGTCCGATATAGTTTCTTGGGTAGTCAGCTTAACTAGAAAGCAGGAAATACATATTCTTGTCTAGAGAGAAGATCCTCACCCTAACATAATTATAGCTGAATATTAATAAGTTTTGTAATGTTGTGTGACTTATCCGTTACCGTAACCTTAATTTTCTGGACAAATTTTCTGTTTTAAAAAATACTTGCTCCTATAAAATACTGGAAAATACTTTATCTGCATGACCTCCCCATGTCAAAAAAATAAAAAAAATCGGATGCAAATCTGCTAGTCATTTCACAGATATATTGAAAAACTGTTGCTTGTAACTTATGTGTACCGTTACCTATCTGATTTCCCTTGTAAGTGCAGTTCATAGTGATGAAAATCACATCCTACTCTCCTGTGAACTGGACTTGCGGTGAGCACACAGCTAGGAGGAAATATGAATTCCTGCTCTGCATTTCCCATGTGCATTCATTGCTGGGGACCAGAACACTGACGTAAATATTCGCATGCTTTGCCATTTCTTCCCGCTCAGCTGCAGCGGGTCACCAGTTGGAGCCGTGGTGTCAGCCTTCTGGCTGGTGACCACAGCAGCTGAGCCCTCAAGAGCAGCCTATCGTGCTTGCATGCTGGTGTGTTCCAGCAGCAGATTGTGAACGTCTTTCAGTTCTTACACAACCAAGAGGAAGCAGAGCAGGAATTGTGATTCACAGGTATCTCTCTGAGTCACAACATTTCTTGAGGCTACTTTCATAGCTTGCACATCAGTTTAGGCTCAGATCTGTCTGATCTGAGAAGGTGTTGACTAGGAGTGCATCAGATGTATTGGTTCTTTCAAGTATGATTTAACGTAATTTTGAAATGTGTTCTCTTTTGTTCTATTTCATCTGCAACACATTTCTGCTGCTTAGCAGTTAAAACTTCGCCTATAAGACATTGGAAAAGGTCACTTGGAATATAGCCAGTGGTAGAATTCTCTTGGCATTTTACCGATGAAAACACAACATTATTTTCCTCTTTGCTGCCACTGGGCAGTATCTCATCTCATGGCTCTAAGTTGTTCATCATTTGTAAAATGACACTCTTTTTACTGCTACCCTATTGTGAATCATAAGAAAATCATTGTACTCATACAAAATTGCAATACACTGTATCAGTACTTCACTAAGAATAATCATTGCTCTTGTCCATGAATGTGATGCTCGTGAATACTTTACATTGGATTTCCACTGTACTTTAAGGCAGTGTTTGGAGGAGACAGCAATACAGAGAACAAACAGAAACCAAGAAAACACAGTTCAGCAATTAAAACATTCTACTTTTTTTTCCTTTTACTCTCTTAATGTTTTCAAGCTTTTGGTGTAAAGCATATCATTAACCACTTGCAATACCATGGTAGAGAAACTTGTGACTTATGCACTAAAATGCTCCAATTTCACAAGCCATCAGCTGCAAGAGAAAAAGGACATGTTTTCCCAGTGCAGTGCAGACAGCTGCATGTCCATTCTGCCCGGATTTAAGCTGGCTGAATGCACGTAATATTTTGATGTTATGCTAAACCCAGGCATCCTTTCTTTCAGTAGCATGCCTTCACTCATGTGCCACCCGTTTATAATCCAGCTACATGGTTCTCAAACTGGAGCTGGCTCAAATCCAGTCTGCTTGGAGCACAGGTGTGACTGTCTGCACCTGAGAGATAAGTATTAGTTCAGGGAAATCTCTGATATGTGGCTGAACTGTTGTGATTTTAGGGAAGAGAGACAGGAAGTGTCTTGCATGTACTCTAGCTAGACGTAGATATAAGTTTTCAACAGAATCTGCCAGCAGAGATTTGACCGAAGTTCTGAATTTCAGTTACAAAGAAAAGAAATATTTTACTTTTGAACTGCTTTTTTTAATGAGTCATCTCTCGTCTAATACACACACGTGTACAAGAGGTACCATAAACAAGTATACAATATACTTGCTACCCAGTCCTTGATTTCTAGAGCAACTAGATATGATAGGCTGGAGGTTCACTGCCTGATCGATATAAATTAAATTAGTCCAGGTGTCATTTGATTCTGTAGAGTGTACATTTAGAACACCTGTAATTATTTACGTTGCAGTTTTAATATTGACTGTTACTGTCACCCCTTTAGAGCAATTCAGGAGAATTGTCAGGGAGAGGCTTTACTGAAAATACTTTAATTGCAGACTGAGTTATTTCCCCATATCACATAAGCAAAAGATACTTTATGGTTATTATAACCTCATCCGTGCTTCCTCTGCTTTATTACTTTCCATAAAATTCTCAAGAAACATAAATCCTTAGAATTTATCTTTCTGCTTCATTTCTACAGAGGCATCATGTTCTTTGTCTTAAGTAGATCACTGAGGAAATAAATTAAAGCTGGGTCATGTTGCAGCCTCTTGGTGTTCTTTTAAACACTCCATCACAGTACAGAGCTAAAGCAGGTATTTGGAGATATTCTGGTATCTGAAAATACTGGTGGGCACTTCACAGATTTCCAAAAGCCCGTTGTCATGAAATGTACTTAACTTCCTTTGTGTTCAAATAAAATGGTACTTAAATTATGTCAGGGCTTTTCAAAAAACTCTTGTGGACCATATAAGTGTTTATGCTTAGATGCATATATTATTTGTGCGTAAGGACTTTGCTGAACCAAACCAATGAGAACAGGCAACTCTGTGTCGGTCTTCAATACAGAATCACGGAATTGTTAAGGTTGGAAAAGACCCCTAAGGCCATCAAGTCCAACCATCAACCTTGCACTACTATGTTCTCCACTAAACCATGTCCCCAAGTGCCACATGTATGTGTTTTTTGAATGTTTCCCTAGGCAGCCTGTTCCAAAGCCTGACAATCCTTTCAGCAAAGAATTTTTTCCGAATACGCAATCTAAACCTCCCCTGGTGCAACTTGAGGCCACTTCCTCTTCTTCTGTTGCTTGTTACTCGGAGAAGAGACCAACCCCCAGCTCACTACAGCCTCCTTTCAGGTAGTTGTAGAGAGCAATAAGGTCTCACCACAGCCTCTTTTTCTCCAGGCTGAACAACCCCAGCTCCCTCGCTCACTCCTCATGTGATTTACTCTCTAGACTCTCCACCAGCTCCATTGCCTTTCTCTGGACATGCTCCAGCACCTCAATGTTCTTCTTGGTGTGAGGAGCCCAGAACTTAACATAGGACTTGAGGTGCAGCTTCACCAGGCTGAGTACAGGGGGATGATTAGTGCTCTAGTCCTTCTGATACAAGCCAGGATGCCTTCGGGCTTCTGGACCGCCTGGGCATACTGCTGGCTCGTGTTCAGCAGGCTGTTGACCAGCGTTCCCATATTCTTTTCTGCCAGATCTTTCCAGTCACTTACCAGTCAGGCACTGTTCCCCAATGCTGTAGTGCTACATGGGGCTGTTGTGACCCAAGGGCAGGACTTGCCACCTGGTCTTGCTGTACTTCATACAACTGGCCTTGGCCCATCAATCCAGCCTGTCCAGAACCCTCAGCAGAGGGTTTGTACCCTCATTTTGGTCCCCAGCAAAATCTACACAGTATGATGAGCTATTTCTTATTTTTTTACAACACTGTTAAATGATATGTTTGAAGAGACCTGAGCTAAGGGAAAGATTTTTCAGTCTCTTTTGTGTGTTCATCATTCTTCTTCCCTCTCCTTTTGAATTTTGTAGCCCTCCATCTGCAGCAGATCCAAAGGGCCTCATTTGAAGAAAGTTATGAAAACATAAATGGGCTTAGATAATCTAACTAATTACAGAAACTCAGAAACCTTACTCTTATGTATAACGATTGTGTCTGTTTCTTGGCATAACCCTCATTCTGGAGAGTCGTGTTTTTATGAGAACTGGAAGATTTGGCTGCTGCTGTGGTATATTTGAGCCATTAGAGCAGCTCACAGCAGAGTTCAAATATTAAATGTTTATAAACTGAAGCTACAGTCAAACAGTCCAGAGCATCAGCTGTGAGGAAGGTGCTTGCTGTGTCCAGTAAGTCTTGTCTCCTAAATCACTTAAAATGTTCAGTTGGGTATGTGAAAAGATTTCCATTAAAGTGTATGACTCAAAAGTGTAATTAAACCAACCTGAAATTCATTGTGCTGGTTTTTTTATTCCATTGCACTTATAGGTATGTTGAATGTGCAGATAGTCTTTTTGGTATTGTAGTACAGAATCATTGGAAAACTGGTCAATAAAGATCTTTAGTGAGAGATTCATCTGATTTGTCTTTACCTGCTGTGAAACATTTAGATCAAACTAGCTATTTAGGCTCCCTGTGTGTCCAGTGGGCCCCTTTGTTTATCAGATGGTCAGCTAAAAACTATGAGAGATACATTTTCTCTCCATTATAGCCTGATTTCTCAACTGGTGGAGCCTAGACACTAATCTTCAAATAAATCCCGCCCCAGATGTGCACCTTTTGGCTTTGTCCCTGTTCTGATCAGCCTCAAGTAATTTTCTGTATTTCTAGTAAATGGTGAGTTACTTGGAACACGAAAGAAAAGCAATGAACACTCAGGGGGGATAAAGCCAATACACATGTGGAAGATCCTCACCTGCTCAGGTGCATCACACTGAGATGATGAAGATAGAAGCAAAAAGAGTGGAGTTTGCAGGGCTCAAGAAGTCAGCACTATGCCTTAATTCATATCCTTGCCCCACCAAGCAGTAACTCTGAAGCCACTGTCTAGTTTTTAGGACACACACCTCAGAGACTCCCTTGTGAAAAGGTTCTTCTTGACTAAGTTTTACATAGAATCATGGAATGGTTTGAGTTGGAAGGGACCTTAAAGGTCATCTAGTTCCAATGCTCTGCCATGGCCAGGAACATTTTCCACTAGACCAGGTTGCTCAATGGCCTGTCTAACCTGGTTTTGAACACTTCCAGGTATGGGGCATCCACAATATCTCTGAACAACCTGGTGCAGTGCCTCATCACCCTCACAGTAAAGAATTTCTTCCTAATATGTAGCCTAAACCTACCCTCTTAGTTTAAAGCCATTCCCCCTTATCCTATCGCTACATGCCCTTGTCCAAAGTCCCTCCACAGCCTTCTTGCAGGCCCCCTTTACGTACAGAACAGTTGCTACAAGGTCTCCCCAGGGCCTTCTCTTCTCCAGTCTGAACAAACCCATTTCAGCCTGTCTTCCTGTCTTCCACCAAGACATGGTGGAAAAGAAAAACAGTCTAGACAAAACTCCATGTTTCCATTTTGGGAATTTTTTTTTTTTTTTAATATGTCACCTTTAATTGTTGTTTTCTTTTCACAGCTACTTGCAGAGGACTGGCCCTTTGGTGTCGAAATGTGCAAATTAGTACCTTTCATTCAAAAGGCATCGGTGGGCATCACAGTGTTGAGTTTGTGTGCCCTCAGTATAGATAGGTGAGAACCATTTTTCATCAAACTCTGTAATTTTCTCTCTATACGGGCACTGGCTCAAATTCACCTTTCCACTCAGCTGATATAATACAAGTACGATGAGTTTAAGCCAGTTAAATCAGGTGGGGTTTCTCATATTTTTGATTTGTAAGTGTGTGCTGTTGCTTCAGGTACCGAGCAGTTGCTTCTTGGAGTCGCATTAAAGGAATTGGTGTGCCGAAGTGGACTGCTGTTGAAATTGTACTGATCTGGGTTATATCAGTGATACTGGCTGTTCCAGAAGCTATTGCATTTGACATGATTACAATGGAGTATAGAGGAAAGGATCTTAGAATCTGCTTGCTCCACCCCACACAGAAAACCTCCTTTATGATGGTAAGACACTGACATTTATAAAATCTCTGGAGCAGTTCCTTCGATCTTTTTAGTGTTGTGTAGATTGTAATGTGCACAGGTGTATGTGACATGTAGGTGAATATAATGCTTAAATGAAATACTGACATTTCTGAAGTATATTGGTTAAAAAAAGAGCATTCATATGAAATACTGGCATTTCTTAAGTATACTGGTTTAAAAAGAGCATTCAGAAATGTTTGACTTTTTGTGGACATTGAACATATTACTGTCTTGTCCTGTTTTCTCATCTGTAATGTACATCTTACAGAGATGCTTTGCAGGACAGACTGATAAAGCTAGTTATAGCACAATTAGCAAAATGCTCAGCATTCAACTCCTAACAATGTTTTTGCTATGATTCTTTTCCATTCTAGTTTTACAAGCAAGCTAAAGACTGGTGGCTGTTCAGCTTTTACTTCTGTTTGCCACTGGCTATCACAGCATTTTTCTATACTCTTATGACTTGTGAGATGTTACGAAAGAAAAGTGGGATGCAGATTGCCTTAAACGACCACTTAAAACAGGTAAACTTTTATCTCTGACAACTCTGCTGATTGTAGACAGGATGACAATAACGTCTTTACTGACTTTACTGCCACATCGTTTTTCTCTTCCTGTATGATGACTTCAGGATTACTAGTAAAGAGAAGTGTCCTAGTAGTGGTGCTGTTGAACTCATATACATATACTCGTATGCATCAGAGCCCTCAGAAACCTAAGGTTTTAATGGACAGTCATAAAATTTGTTCTTTCTTGTTTGATTTTAATGCTTCAGGTTTTATAGTTTTTATTTCTTCTTTACAATAATTAGAGCTGGATATTTTGTAATGCAAACTGAAGGTATGCTATGATCTAGAAGGTGGTGCTATGAAACTGTTAATTATTTTGAAGCAAGTTCTTGCTGAACTCTCGTGAGGTTAGCAGTCCATGTTAGCAGAACAAAACACATTACAACATACATTCCACGTTGGTAGTGCATCAGACACAAACATCATACGTCACTAGAGTCAAACTACAGTTGTTGTATAATGCATATGTATGCTCCTTTCCATTTACCTCATTAAAGCTGTAATTGAAATCTCTTGGGGCATTTAAAATAAGACCTGAGATCAAAGCACAAGAAAATGCAACTGAAAACAAACTGGTATTTGAAAGTGATTGGAAAGACAAATATGTTCTTAATTTTAATTTAAATTACTATTTTCATAACCTTGATTTTTGATATTATTACTCATACTTTTTGAAGTAAGAGATACAGTGAATCAGTGCAAGACATCTAAAACAATAGAAAAGATTAAGTACATATTCCAAGAAAATAAGGTATTTGATGTTCTCCTAACTCCTATTTTCATAAGCTTTTTTATCTTGTTTGTTAAACATTTGGATATGAAAACAACAACAATCCAGAGAGAATCAAAAACTATAACACTGTTCTGTCCAATTTTCTTTCTCAGAGACGTGAGGTGGCCAAAACCGTATTCTGTCTGGTACTTGTTTTTGCCTTGTGTTGGCTTCCACTTCACTTAAGCAGAATATTAAAACTCACTATTTATGATCAGAAGGACCCCAACAGATGTGAACTTTTAAGGTGAGACTGCAAAAATAAAATGCTTAAACACGCTGACACGTGGATTCTCCATATGCATGTCTGGATTTCCTAATGAACTAACTTACTCTGTGTGTCTAAAGTTGTCCCTGCTTCTTCATCCACGACCCCTTGCTTTCACTGCAGTAGCAGAGAAAGAAAGTTGTGAGGAATTCCCTCGCTTTTCTTGTCTTACTCATGATCCTTTTTGGGACTGTCCTACTGTCTTAAGAGTAGAAGAGGGATTTCTGTCCCTGTTTTCCCTTTCAGCAGAACAGCTAGGATTCAGTTTGTGCAGAAAAACTTCATGTACATTTTCTTCCACAAGTTAAGGTGGTTGGATCTTCTGAATATACTTTCATGAGAACAGTCTACTGATTCAGACTTTAATGTTGAGCACAACTGTTATCGCCAAAAGCTAATCCTGCTTTTATTTAAGCCTCCTTACTATTACATTTAATAGTTAGTCTTGATTGAGTGAAGCTGAGACCAATTTTCATAGTTGTAAACCTCTACCAAGCCTTTTAAGAGAAGTGTCTCACTTTAATTTCCACACAGCTTTTTTCTTGTGATGGACTACATCGGTATTAACATGGCTTCACTGAATTCCTGCATCAATCCGATAGCCCTGTATTTGGTGAGCAAAAGATTCCAAAACTGCTTTAAGGTAAGAGGCTGCTGGGAGCTGCTCCTTTTGTTAAAAGATGTCAGCAGTAAAATTCATTTCTTAACATGAACAGACTGTTTCAAATGGTTATTAAATTTGACTTGAAATTTTAACTGGATTGTGGTAAGTCCTGCTGAAGCTACATAGAAAAGAATTAAGGTTTGATGGGAACAAAAAGAGAAAGCAAAAGAGCAGCGTGTATAATAAACACTCTCGGCACCACGCTAATCAGTGCTACATCACTTCCTGACTGAAGTTGGCACGCAGCCACTTCCAGAGCACTGACAAAGCGGACTGGGACCGCGCTGCAGAGATTCACGTAGCCATATCCTCTGCAACCCAGTGGGGAGGGCACTGACCCTGGGTTCCCCCCATCCTAACTGAGCACTTAAATCAGTTTTGTAAGGCAGATGGTGCAAGTATCCACTCGTCCCTTTCCAATGCCAACATTTTATGAGACAGACCTGTTCATAGTTTTGCCTTGGTATGACTGAATGTATCTGGGCACTACTTCTTCACATAGGATCTGAAGCTCTAGATTGCATGCGGACCTTTAGCCTTCATGTCTGCTTGGAAAATGACCAGATTTGGACTTTTTTGTGGCCTCTTACTATCTTCAGATACTACATCAGAGTTCTTACATTGCCTGTGACGAATTCTCAGATTTTTCTTTTCTTGCCAAGCATTTAACCATTGATCACTGCTAGGTTTATTGCCTGGCTGCATAAATTCCTTACTGGCTATATCTTTCAATCAGAAGCCAGCCAGCCCTACATCTAGTAATATTAATGTATTTTCCACATAATTGTGACAGCAGAATGTCATGGGTTCATGGTTGCAGATGTTTAAGTGTTGGTCTTGACTTCCCTCTCTATGCTGCTGGCTCCCTGAAAGAGTCACTGGAGCTGAGAGCACATAAGAGCTCTCTAGCATCCTGAGCATGAAAGCAAGTGAGTGTGAGGAATACTTCCAGAATCCAAAGGCCAGAGAGTAGCATCAAAGGTCATCAAAAGGTTTGCAAGTACACCTAGTAAATCTATGAATTGTATGTAGATTTTCACCATTCTTCTACTTCTCATTTTTGCACCTCAAAAAATGAGCTAAATAGCAGCATCTTGCTTAGAAAGTATAGATGCTCCTATGTTTTTTTTTTCCCAGGAAAGATTATCAAAGAAAGGACAGCAAGGAGTCTTAATTTTATTTTGAGGTGCATTTAGAATTGCAGACCAGATTTGAAGGGGTGTGTGTGTGGCTGCTATCATGTATAACTCCTCCTTCACTCCAGCGCTCAGGTTGCTAATGGGGCATCTCAGTAGTTAGTAGTGACCATTTGAGTAACTCAGAGTTTAATCCCATTTCTTTGCTTACACTGTAATCCCAAAACAGCAGCTTGTACATTTCCTACTGCACCCCTGAAGAAGGGTGGCTTTTCAGTACATTTTGCCACATGTGCAAAACAATGTGATGTAAAATGTTTATTCCTTTTGTTTTAACAGTCATGCTTGTGTTGCTGGTGCCAATCCAAAGATCTGTTGTCCCTGGAGGAAAGGCAGTCCTGTTTAAAGTTCAAAGCTAATGATCACGGATATGATAATTTCCGCTCCAGTAACAAGTACAGCTCTTCATAAAGCAAGCATAAAAGGTATATTCTCTTACATTAAAGTTGGTGCCTTTTTAAGTAAAAGTGGCAATTACTTTTAACAAGATGGTAACGTTCAGAAATACCTAGTTTTGTATTTGCACAAAAAAAGAGCATGGAAAACAAATTACCCTAAAACTGTGTCATGTTGAAAATCATGGACTTTTATAAAATCATCATTTATGGAACACGAAGAAAAGCATAGAAAGAACAAGTCATTGTTAGCACTTGAATACTTCTGAATCAGCACTTCCAAATGATCCCCATTTCCTGTGCATTAAACAGTCATTTGTATTCTCTGTAACAGTTGTAGGAACTGAAGTCACAGTAATTACTAAGTAGTATAATATAAAGTTAATTGGATCAAAGCCATTATTATATATAACTCAATGTATTATCTTTTATAAAGCAGATTAACCACCATCACTATTGTGAGTTCTTTTTTAAAAAGCATTAAATATTTTGTAATAGAAGTTTAAATGTAAAAAAAGGTAGAATTTTTATCAGGGATACTATAGAGGTAGCTACTGAAAATATTAAAGGATGCAGTAAAGTCAAAAGTGCATTTTACTTTGATGATTGTTTTTACCTATTATTGTTAGGAGGAACCTCCCAGGGATTCTATAAATACCATTCTATAACCACTGTGCGTGTTCAGGGCATTTGGTAGTACTTTGGGTATGAGTACTTGTGTTTACTCACAGCAAAAGAGAGAAAAACACACCAAAACCGAAAAATTGTTACTACTAGAAACATACAAACAATGGCTGGTATTTCAGCTATTTTTAGCTGAAAACAAATCGATTGTATTCCATGGGCATTTGAGAGCCTGATGGTTCTTTATTGGAGATTCTTTTACAACAATTTACAACTGTTTTTGCAATCCAAATACTGTCCTAGGGTAAAATTCCTTGGAAATACCAGGTGGAAAAAAAAAACGTAACCAAGAAAAACAGAGAGAGAATTGGAACTTCTATTTTCATTTAGATTTAAGTCTTCATAAAGAAAATAATTCATGAACTGTACTTCTAGAGAACAGTACAATGTAGCATACTCATCTTCATACTGTTTTAAAATATGTTCTACTTCTGTAGTTCCATATTTATGGGCTTAAGAAGATGTGTGATTAATTTCTGCATCTGTAAATAGTTTAGAGAAACATAATTAATTTTAAAATATTAAGATATGGGCAGGACCCTGTAAGAGAACAGAAAGGTAAAGATGCCTGTAGTAAACATGGTGTGTGTTGCCAGGAGCAATGCACATTTTGTACATACATGACAGGTCATTCTTTGGCTTTTCATTTCCTATTAATTTGTTACAGTTGTCCCCAAAGACTTATTAACAAATTTCATGCACTAAAGCATGAGTTTTTCAAGAAAAATTGTCATACAACATGCTTTTATAAAAGACATGTTTTCAATAGGCTTGGTATTTTATTATAATGCAAATATTTATCAAAACTCAGGAATTTTTTTTTTTTTTTTTAATTTCCAAATTTCTCATGTAAGGATTTTTACCTTGTTTTCCAGTCTTGGTTTTTTAATAAAGTGCCTTAAATATGCTCAGGATGAAAACAGCCTTCATTAAAATATTCAACTGATGTTACCTTAGATGGTTTTCTGACTTCAGGTAGCTACAGCTACCTTGCAGACAGCTAATAACAGGGGAGGTGAACCCCAACTGTGGTGTTGCCCCCATCAAAAGCTAGTAAGTGTATGCTTGTATAATCAAGCTGAGGAGGATCTATGCACATGCATTTGAGCATGGGCACATGGGTGGGTGTGTGTGTGTCGTGTGTGTGTGAGTATTGTGTGCAAGCATGTGTGTTGTCTACCATTAGGTTGCTGTTACCACCTTTTTGCAGCAAATGCACTCAACTGCTATAATGCTGAACTTTTATAAATATAATTCTATTTTAAGTTTTGTTCTTTACATTTTTGCCTTAACTTTCACGGTAACTTTCTCACAGTAAGCTGTGAATATTACTTCACTTCACCCTACCTGCATCTATTTCTGTGAAATGCATTTCATCTGTTAAGGATGGATAATCAATTAAATCCTAAGTTTGATACTGATCAGTGTTATTTTCATCAAATTATATCATTACATTATTGTACATGTATATTATTGTTATTTTTATTTAAAATATAGCTGTTGTATTGGAAACCGTGTAACATATTTTCATTTTTTTGTGGACTAATTCTTTGTTAAGACAAGTCCTGCTAAGTCAGATATTTAGGTTTTGCTAATAAAGAGAATATATACTGCTCCCTTTTTCAGTTAATATACAAACATTGGTGCACTTTTTGTCCTTTTTTCAGTATTATTCAAAGCAGTATTTTTAGTGACGTTCTCATTTCCCGTAATAAAAAATTTCAAAACTTCTGCTCCTACAGTTCTAGCTAAGATTAAATATCTTAATACTCAATACAGGTGTTTTCTGAAATTCTCAGTATAGGTCTATGCCTCCATTCACTGAAATCAGTGAATGTTTAACCATTCAATTCAGTTGGAGCAGAACCAGGAACATAGAACATAGCTCTTGAAAAAACCCAGCTGACATTTGCTACCTTGAACTAAAAAAAGCTAAATTTTTTTTTTTTTTTTTTTAAGGAGTTGATTAGGAAAGGTGGGAAAAGAGGGTAAAATCAGCTTGTGGGGTAAAACACCCAGTCTAAGGCTCTCTAAGCCCCAAACAGGGGTAGCAGAACAATTGCAGAGAGGCACAGGCTTCTCTACAGGAGTTCAATGTGCTTGCGGAGAGTGGTATGACTGAGTAAGAGCCATCTGTCCCAGAGGTCTGAAGAGTTGATACAGAATGGCTCAAGATGAAAAAAACAACTTGTAAAAAACTACATCACAGCACTGGGTTTTGGCCTTCAGAGAGTAGTTTTATTTTAGTTCCCAGGCTGCTCTGAATTCTACCTAAACTGAATGGAAACACTGATACTACAGCTTGGAGAATCAAATGCAAAATTTGAGTTAACGGAGCATCTGCTGTGAGCTGTGACATGTCAGTGTCCCAAACAGCTTTTAAGCAACACACAGCTGGCTTAGCAAGAGAACGTTGTATGAACTGAAATAAAGTTTAAAGGATCTTTGAAAACTGTTATGTATAGCTGTGTAAAATAATTCTATATTTCCTTTTCTGTGTTCGCTTAAAATAGCAACTACTGTGGTTCAGGCAGTGTAAACCTAGTAAATTACCAATAAAATATTTGTAATTTTGATTTATTACAAAAAGATGTCTGGCCCTTTTTCTTCTAGGGGGTCTCATTTAAGTATTAAATAGTAACAGAGATGTAAAAAGAAGTAAGCAATTCAGAACTAAATATCAAAGCTTTTGAGTGGGATGGTTTTATACAGCTTGTTGGAAACTGCAGAGAGTTCAGACTTGCAGATGCATTGCAAAATTGTCCGATGTTTATTGGAACAATTGTGCTTATCTTTGCTCTGTTTGTTTTTGCTCAAAATGTCTGTCTCGATCTCTTCTCTACACACCCATATATAGTCACAAATTCTCTTACGTTAGGGACATCACAAATAAAAGGCACAAAGCTTTTAGTTCATTAATTTAGAAGTGTATGCACTCGATGCTGCAATATTCCACTTGAAAAGCAACATCCCTTTGTATGCTGACAGTGTAGTAATTTTGTGCATATTTTAATTTACCTTTCCTAAAGCAGTGGAAAACAGTATCAGACTAAATATGCTGTAACTGGTCAAATATGTAACTATATGTTTGCTGTATCTGTACATCCCAAAATGTGTTTGATACTACTGCTGTTTTGTTCCTAATAGTTAGGTTTCCTTGTCTTTGCTTGGTGGCCTGCTGCATCCATGTAGATTCATCTTTTTTCATGGTCCCAGCACCTTTAGCACATAGTTTCAAGCTTCCTGTGCTTGAAACAGAAGCATCTGTAGAGAGGAGATCCCTCGTAATTAAATGTTCTATTTAATATCTCTCCTGGCCTCCTCACGTCCTTTCCCTTTATCCTGTCCTATGGTCCAAGGTCTTCACCAACCACTCACTGCGAAGAAGCATTTTTTGCATATTTCATTTAAGATCCCACAGCCTTCTACAGGTAGGCCATAGACTTCACAGCCCAGCTAACCTTTTATCTACTGCGGTCTTGGCTCCTTCCCTGGGGAGATTAGCTGCAGCTTGTTGTCAGGTTTCTAAACACACTAGAACTTTCTCAGCAACATGCATATACACGTAGCATATATTGCTTTCTTCAAACACTGGCTCACTCTGACCACTCCTGGGAAGGGCAGAGTTGGTACCCTGGTGTTGGTGGAGCGGCATGGTCCAACTGACAACCTGTGGTTGGATCTGGTCCACAAGAGTGGTTCACTTTTTACCACACTCTGCTGCTGCTCTGACCACTGGGTTCTTGTAGTCTGCTCAAGAAGGCCTGAGGGTTCTCCATGTGTGTGCTGTGCACCTCTGTTTAAATTTCTAAGCCAAGTTGCTGAACACATTAGAAGACCAAGGGAGACAGAAGGACTCAAAACTAGCCTTGTATGTTCTGCTGATCATTTTTCTTCTCAGTCAGCAGTGGTAAGAGTACTGTGTTACATAACAGCAATAGTCACATGTTTTATTGGCTTGCAATTGCTAACTTAAAAACATTAAATAAAACCCTGACATCTGTTTAGTCTTGTCAGGTTTTTTTATATACTCTCATTTATCTGTGAAGGAGGTCCCAAAGCTCACCCTTATCAGTGAAAAGGCACAGCCCCCACCCAGTCCTCTTTCATTCTCTTGAAAAATAAAACTATCAGCAAGAAAAATCTACTGTAATAAGAAGTAAAATCTTCAGAAATTAATATTTTACCTTAATAATCAGTATCCTAAATCTCCATTAAATCTTTGTGACAGTCCAAGGATGTCGTGACTGTGGGAGGTAGTATCTGAAAGGAATTTTAAAGTATGAGGTGGCAAGTAGTCAGATCATACACCTCTGCATGAGACTATGAATGTTGTGGGATGCAAGGCCTTCATTGAAATTTTCGGAAGACTAATGTGGAAAACACATCAATATTTAGATGATACCCATCAGTGGATATCTACAGTTATGACTTCAGTATTGCCATAAAACTTCACATCCTCTGTAGTCATCCCAGAGCAGTGCCCTGGAAAAAAGTGGGATCGAGTCCTAAAACCCAGTAAAACTTGAAACAGTGATAAGAAATTAGGGTAACCATACTTTATTCGCAAACCACATCCTCCAGAAATCGCTTCTACTAGTTTTGCTCTTGAGTGAGCGTCATGGGGGAAGCATTTGTTGCCATTTTACCTTTTCATGACCTTCATTTCCCAGTTTGTGTGAATAGCTCACAAGTCTGTTTACCCTAAAGAAACAGATCAATGGTGAAACCTAGGGAATCAGACAATGGGTCTCTTTGAAACTATCAGGAAAACCCCAAGATGCTCACATCTTCCCAACACATGCTCAGCCTTTGCAGGGCCAGGAGAGAAACAAGCTCAGCTGACCAAACCAAAACTGGTGGAATTGGTAAGTTTTAGTTTGAGCTGCGAGATGGCAGAATTCAGGCAAACTGGATTTTTTTTTTTTTTCTTTTTAAATAAACTGAACTGGAACAAGCATCGGAATTGTTAATGGGTGTTCACAGAACCAGACTGAAGATTGCCAAAGATACAGGATGCTTTTCCCTGAAATGCACCTGCAGCAGGTAGCACATCCTACAGATTTGGCCCCATTGGTCTTCTTACTGTACAAGCACAGACGTAACAGGAAGGGTTCACTTCTGCTGTAGACAAATACTCGACACGTACAGTAACTGGGTGCATACACTTTTTATGCCTATTTATATGAGTACATAGATGACTATACATATGTATTTATATATTTACACCTCTAAATATAAAAATAAAATATATTGAATGTTATGTAATAAAAAATGCGTAATATACAGAATGTTTTTCATTAGTTTTATCTGAAAAAGTTTACAATGAAAGAATTTTTTTAAAAACCATATCAAATCTGAACAAAACGTAATCCACTAACTTCTTAAAAAATCTGAACGTGTGACTTTTAATGTGAACGTGTGACTTTTAATGTGTTCTATAACTTTGATCTTTGATTTTAAGGAGTTTTTATTATACTTGTAAACAATTTTACATGAATTCATGCCATAATATGAGTAATGTAAGATATGTATGTCACACATGCAAACTATGAATGTCTGCCTAACTGCTGGACTAGTCTATTGCATTTTTAAATTTTGTGTTCATTAGCATTAATAATAAAGACAACTGAGCACTGACACAAATATTTTTATTGTTTTGTAATACTGACAAATCATACTCACACCGAGTGGCTACATTATGAATTGCAATGACCTTAAGTCTAAACATTTATTAAGTGGTATTAATAAGTGCCAAAGAGAATTGGTTATGAAATAATTTTATAATTTTGTCATTTTAAGAATTTATAATTTAAAAGTCTTCATAGCATCGAATTTCGTGACTTTCATGTCCATTTAATGACAACAGAAAAATATTATTTTCAAAAAAATTTAGAACTTCATATTTTCATAGGAGATAGAAACAGACTGTGAAATTAATTCTCTGCTTCAAGCAACTCCATAGGTTATGAAGATACTTCCTGTTGAACTAACTACTAAAATAATCTTGTAAATTTGTTTGCCCAAATTTCAAAGAATATGGCAAGCTCCTTAATATTTGCAACTCACCATTAAGTATCTTGGAAGCACTTGATCTTTATAGAAGTGTTCATACTTTAGTTGATGTATTTCACTTAAAACTGTCTTCATAGGAAGCTCTATGTGTCACATATAGGTGAGGTCATTTAATATTTGTTTACATATACCTCATGAGAGAAATCAAATTATTTTTAGTTGACAGAATAAATTGATATTGTAATACTTAGTATACAAGTCAAATGCCTTTAAATCACTGTGTTTATAAACATATCTATGCATAATGCATTTTTATCTCTGTGTATACGTACATGCACAAATATACATGTATTACATAAGCAAAAATATTGGTCACAACATAAAAGATCCAGAATAAAAAACTAGAGAAGGTATAGTTGGGAGTAAAAATACCAGCAATTTCAGGTATGTGTGATTTACTGAGACTTCTGTGCTTTTGCCTGAACTGAAGAACTTACAGCTTTCATAGAAGTAACCAAATTTTCCAACTAATAAAGGTCTGACCATGATTACTTCAGTCTTTCCAACGAGTTGCAAAACCTGCTGTAGAATCACATTTCATGACACTCCGACACAAGAGCAGGATTGCCAACTCTGGGGTCTTGGCCAAATTCCAAATTAAATAATTACAATCCGTTTCCTCTGTTCCTCTCTCTTCCTGTCAATGCATGAGTTAGCAGAGCATACTGCCCTGTTCTGCAGTTTCACACTTTGCAGGGAGACATCTGCTCTGTCTCGCAGCTGGAGGAGACTGCATTTCAATACTAGAAAATGGGAGCCTTCCAAATCCATTGTCAGTTTGGAATATTTGGGAGTGTTTCGGGATGAAAAGCAGAATTTATATGTAAAATCAATATCTTAACACTCAGAGTTTCTTTAAGCATATGTCAACTCAATGTTAAGTGGATCTAAATCACCCCTTTTTAACTGACTTTGTTAAGTTTTATAAACATGTTTTAAAAGGCTTTTAAATCTTTGTGTATCTTTTAGTTGTATAGTTTGAAAGATTTATTATAATCTGGAATTCATTAAATAGTGCTCAATTATTTGAATAGGCATTAAGGATGTCTACAAGGTTGAGTGTAGAAAGCCATGAGCTACAGAGATGCCTGTACTCCAAGCTCAGGCTAAAGTAGTTTCATTGCTTCCAGAGCAAAGCAGACTAACTTCTATTCAACTCAAATCTTGGGTAGAATGAGCTAGTGTCAATCTGTTGTCATGCAGGTGGCTGCTAAATGATGTGTAACTGTTTACAAAGGCAAGGCTAAGTGTTTGAACCATTTGACTGTATGGATATAGCAAGTTCATCATGATTTATTGGCTGCATTAAAGAAGAAAAAAGGGGGTTGTTTGCTTATGTTCAGAAATTTCATAGATTGATTTGGGTTGGAAGGAACCTGCCATAGGCAGGGACACCTTCTACTAGACCAGGTTGCTCAAAGCCCCATCCAACCTGGCCTTGAACACTTCCAAGGACGGGACATCCACAGTTTCTCTCAGAACCTGTTCCAGTGTCTCACCACCTTCACCATAAAGAATTTCTTCCTAACATCTAACCTAAACCTACCCTTTCAATTTAAAGCCATTCCCCTTTATCCTGTTACTACATGCCCTTGTAAAAAGTCCCTTTCCAATCCCTCTCCAATATATTTGATTGCATTTGTTTAAAAGCATCAACAAAGACCTGGCAATATTTGTTTTAAGGTATTTCATTACTCAAATGCACTTACGGAGGATTTGACAGATCAGGAGCGGTTGAGATATCTGGGACTCCTTATCCTGGAGAAAAGAAGGCTGGGGGAGGATCTCTTTGATGCGTATAAATACCTCACGGGGGAGTAAAGAAAACAAAGCCAGACACCTCTCAGTGATGCCTAGTGAACAGGCAAGAGGCAGTGAGCAAAAATTGAAACACAGGAAAATTCACTTATAAGAAAAACATTCTGTAGTGGAAAACTGGAACAGCTTGCTCAGAGAGGCCTTCATACTTGGAGATACTGAAAACCTGGCAGAGCACAGCCCTGTGTACCCTCCTCTGTAAGTGACCCTGTTTGGAGTGAGATGTTGGAGATCTCTGCCAACTTCAGCAATTCAGTGATTCAAATGTAGTCTATTCTATCAAGTGTGTAAATCCCATCTGGATCTAAAAGCACTGCCACTGTCGGAGAATGGGCATGAAATCAGACAGACAGGTTACTGCAACAGAAAAAAAGGTTCCCATTTTTGCCCTTATGTGTTCCTATTTCAGTGTTGCTCAATTTTTTTTTTTTCATTAATCACTCTAATTAATCATTAAAATTGTACTGTGAGATTATAGATTAAGAACTGATGTTTTGGTATGCAGCATTGAGCAAGAAAAGATATACTTTTAACTACAAGATTCAGTAGATATTTTGGAAAGCTTCTCTTAAAATGCACCAAAACTGACTTCCTTGTGAGATAGCTGGACAGCTGAAATAAATGGAAGTTTGCCAGGCAAACATGTGTTGAGCTTTCTTAGAAAATAGTTTAGTTTAGTTTAGTTTAGTTGTTTAGTTTAGTTTATTGTGGGCAAATGCATATCAGATATATTGCTAATAATACTAGGTAGGTGTGTTACTTTTAGTTTTAAATAAATATTCAAAGTCTGCATGTCTTCTTTCTGTAGACTAGCATATCTGGGGTTTGTCCAGCATTTTATAGCCTTCAAGAGGGATTAAGTTATGATTGGGCCTCTCATTGCATTAACTCATTGTATAGCCAGTATGAAGCCCTGATCTCTCAAGAATTTTTCTGAATATTTTTTTTCTATAACCAGATTAAATAAGATGAACTACTTCTTCTTTTGGAGGGTAAGAAGCAAAGGAATATCTTATTTGTAAGGTGACACTAGAGCTACTGTATACGCTTTCCTCCATTTTGTCCCATAAACAATTGTATGCATTTCAAGTGATGTTGAAGCAGTAATTCTGTTGCTCAGAAACCTTTGACTTTGTTGTACTTCTTGAAAAGTTGGAAGGAAGTTGTGAAACACATGTCATATATATACAGATGTCAAGTACAGTTAATGAAGATAAGCAGATGCATTCCTTAATAGCAATTAAGCAGGAGGAGGGAACACATTGTCCACTTCGATTAGGAATTTTCTCTTCAAGGCTCCTTGCTTAAAAAGGCTTGTCAGTTCCTTCACCTAATTTTTATCAATATGCTTTTATATTACTCCTTAAAACATATGCCACATTAAAAATTACACCAGACTTCTGTGTAATACAGGATTATAGATTTGCAGCTGCAACTGCAATGTAAGTACTTAAAATCGTGACATTTTGCTGTAATAGGCACACAATACACACCAAAAAACTACTGCATAATATTTGAAAGATGTTAAAATCAAAGTTATCTCGCTCTGGAATGCTACAAAATATTTGTCATACATATGACTCTCTTTTCAGTATGTCCCAGAATGAGATTTTTCTCTTTTTACAATGATACAAACACTAAATTATCTTTACATAGTGGTCCATTACCACCACCTATCTTTGCTGCTTGTAGCAGCATACACTACTAGCCTGTACCTAGTTTCACACTGATGGCTGCAGACCACCTTAGTGGATGGTTTTAAAAAAGTATGAATTTAGAACAACATTAGAGTGATTACTTTTTAGACAAATTTTCTCCATGGTGTTCACAATGGCATCATGTACGACAAAGTCGAGGAAAAGTCAGAGTCTGACCTCAGCTAGTCAGTCCTTATTCCTGTCTCAAACACATCATTGTCTGAACTACCATTGCGTGTACAAAGCTTCTTGAACAGACCCCTCTTTCTGTTCATGTTCCTGCTGTATCCAAGTGATTCTGTGCTGCCTTCTGCCAAAACTGCCTTCCCACTCTGTGTTTTGACAACATGGATTATGAAACATGATAGGGGATGAATGGAAACTTAACCCTATGGCTGCAGGGCCAAAAAGGGCCCAGCAAGGGCACATCTTTTAAAGACCTACCCTCTGGGACCTCCCTTTCTCTGAAGCAGAAGACAAGCAGAATTGGTGTCCTTGTTTTGGCTACTGCTTCGAGCACAGTCAACTGGACATTCTGGGCCTGAAGAAATGGTTTCTTCTTTCTGTGCAAGAGATAGGATTGGCAATGCTGAACTGAATAGTATTCAAAGGAGCTGCGCTCAGGGAAGGGAAGGGACCTTTAAAATTTATTCTCAGGGCTGCCACACTGGCAGCTCACTTGGTGAAACTGTAACAGAAATACTTTCTTGGACAAAAAAAAAAGACAGAGGCAGAGGGAAGGAACAGTTTCTGATGCAGCTAGGTACTATGTAGATAATATTCTGCAGCTTGTGGTCCTCAGGTTTTAAAAGCCACAGCAGCCTTTGCAGTCATGGCACATGACCCTTATTATAGAACAAAACCCAACTGGGATGACACAGGATTTCTCAGTGGCCTTGTACTGCTGCATGTCTATTAGATACGTGTTGGGTGTGATGTGGACTCCATAGGCTCACACAGACATTGGAGGGCAATTCAAATGGAGATAGATTTTGTTTCTTCCAAAGCTGATCTGCTTTGAAACATTGAAACTGCTATAAGAACCAAACCAAACCCCAGCAAGTGAAGAAAATTGAGGGGTTTATTTACAAACCCATTCTACTGCTCTGAACCAAATTGCTGTAGACAAGACCAGAAGCAGTTTAAGAAGAATGATTCAGGAGGCATCTAAACTTTCCATACAGTTTACTTCCTAAACCTGTCTTGATTTTACCTACATATGTGTTCGCCGTTTTTATAGCCATTCTCAGCCCTCTCACCTCTCTATTTTTTTGGTGTGATTTCTATTTATTTTTCAGATTATTAGTGCTTCTATACTTTCATTTCATGAGAAAGCTATAATTTTAATTCTGAGTTTTCATCACATATTTGTGTATTTGGGTTGTTTATTTGGAGAAATCTTTTTAGAAAGATGTTGTAAAGTTCCAAGTGACTAAAACATGTAGGAGAATCCTTGTGTAAGGCAGAGTATATAATATACATCCCTAGCCCACACAGGTATCATGGAATCAGAGAATGTCTCTGGAAAATTCCAGGGATGAGATCCAGTAATGTAAATAATTACTTGCACTTTGCAAATATTTATTTGGAGTAAATAAAAAGTAAGAGAGGTTCTGGTGCAGTGACTCACCTACTGACTGATACGATAAACAATTACAAACAACTGTGAAAATGACTCCATTAGATTTTTGTCATTTCACAGTTTTTCACAGAAGAGTTATTCACTTCCTCATCATCTATTTCCTCTTCTCAGTGTAAATAATGTCACAATAAATCCTCTGTTCAATGTTTCCCATTAAATGCTACAAGTAGGAATATCAGAGCCAAAAAACAGCTAAGAAAACCAGGAAAAGTGTGTCATAGTGTGGCTAATGTGCTAAGAGAATCAGACACCCTGTAATGTCTCAGTGTTGGAGTTGTCACTGGTGTTGGAATATGTAGCAATCGACCTCCAATATGTACAGTGGAAGAAGTTCTCTCAAAGGTGGACTTCTGAAGCTAATAAATAAATTAGCAAACCTGTTCCACAAACGGATTATAATACTGTTCTGCAAGAAACACCCTTTCCTTGAAAAACTCAGTTTCCCAGAAATCCCCTGTACCTTTCCCACTGGCTGTGAAACCTGGCCCCTATGGGCGGTGGCTAAGGTGTTCTCAGCTCCCTGATTGGATGTATGCTAATGTGCCTAACACTTAACGAACCCAACGTGGGAACAATAAAGTTTCTTTCCTACTCATCTCCCGGCGTGGTCTCTGTGTCCTGCAGTGGGGCTCTAGGGACCACGTGCCCAGGAGAACCAGGGGGAGCATCTCCCTCCTCCTGCTAAAGGACTACAATCCATTACTGGGGGATCTCAGCAGCCGCAGGAATACGTGAAACAGTTTAAAATACCACAAGTTACAGTAATGACTTTACTTGCATTAAAGAGAGAAGCACTTTATTGTAACCATTTTCTAAGTACATGAAACAAACTCGCTTAGGGTCTATATTGAACCATGCATACATCAAACAGCTGCACAACCCTGGATTGTGTAGAGCCAGCTCCACAAAGGGAAGCAGCATAGTCATGTTACCACAGATGATTGACTGGCCCTTGTGCACTACATGGTTAATTAGCCAGAGCTCATCACCAGAATAATGGTGCTGTGCTGCTTATCAGATCTAAGGTAGCATCATCCCCATGTCACGCCATATAAATACAGATACCAGCTCTCTCAGAGCGCACTGAGGAATGGGCATATCCATACAGTGGAAAAAGGGCAGAAGGGCTCAAATATCCAGTCTGATCCCATCAATGACAGAGTCTACAGAGTCTCACAGGGTTATTTCTGCTTCAGGATAAGCAGTCCCATTGAAAATTAAAACTTTTCTTTAGAGAAACACCCAATCTAGATTTAAAAATTGCCAGTGATGCCGCACTTCTTAGGTGAAGCCCAAGAATATAGCCTAAGAACAAGGTGAATATAGCCACTAATGTAATGGATTGCTAAGGAAAAAAGTGCCTTTATTTTTGTTTGAATTTTTAGCTTCACCTTTTTGACAGAGGAGCTTGTCAGACCTCTGACTGCTGGACTGAACAGCCCTTTGCTGTTTGTCCTGTTTTGTGTACCGTGACCAGTTATCCTTAAGTCATCATGTTGATAAGCTAAGTAGATTGCACTGCTGGAGACTTTCCAGGTCCTTAACATTCCCATGGCTTTTCTTTGACCCTTCTCCAAATTATTCACATCCATCATGAATTCTGAGCACTAGAACTGAACGCTCTATTCCAAGTAGCAATTGCTTCCCTGCCAAATGCAGCAATGACTTCACCTTCCACTTCTGTCCAATGGATATACCTAAGGATAGTATTTGCCTTTTTTTTTTGTCCATATGGTCTCCGTAAAGTGCTATGACATGTCCTCTTCAGAACTGTACTTCATAGAAAAGTCTTTACTCCTGTTTTTGTGGCTTACATTTTTCTTCCTATATGTTACACCATCTATTTGGCTGTACAGACAAATTTTGTCTATTCTTGCTTACACAGTGTCCCTGGATACTCTTCATTGTTGATCCATCTCTTCTTAATTTTTTCACTTCTGTTATCTGTGTGTCATCATCGAAATTTGTCAGACAGAATGTTATGTCCTTTTGCCCAATCACTGGTAGAAGTGTTCAATGACATAGAGCAAAAAAATAGCCCATCTGGTACCTCACAGAAAACACAGTTAATCAAAAAAGACACAGAAACTCTCTTTTTTTACAATTATGTATGGAGATGTTTTGCATCGATGTAATGTGTGCTACATTGACCTGTTTTTCTGTAGTGTATTAATGAAGATCTCATACAGTACCAAGTCAAACCTCTACCAGAAGTTCCTCTGTTCTTCAACCACATTTGGATCTTCATTCAAAATATTCAGTAACTTTGCCAAGATAAATTTCTCTCAATTTTATCAACTGAAATAATGATATTAATATTTCTCAATATTTTTAATCAGTGTGTATATATTGATCTATTAATTGTCCTAATAATGTGCTCTGACTACCAAGCCTGCATTATCAAGGTCTGGGCTTTTCTCCATTTTCTGTTTTAAAATAATGACACAATATTAGCTTCTCTCCAGTCCTCTGCAAATTCCAAGGCTTCTTGAAAATCAAGACCAGAGGTTCTTTACACTAATCTCAACATTATGCTTGACAAGGCTTTGGTTGCAAGACTATTGGAACCACTAACTTAAAATCATGTGGTGTCTTGCACCTGTACCTATCCTTAGTCCCACTGGAGGATATCAGATCAGCATCACCCAACAGGAAGAAGACATTATTCTTTTTTCTCCTCAGTCCATAATACAGAACTGAAACACTTATGGAGTGCTTCTGCCTTTTCTGTGTCAGTCATTGCAATTCTATTGGGGTCATCCTGCCTTTATTATTGTTAGCATTGGTTTTGTTTGGATCTACTCAGAAAATACTTTTTCTTTAACCCAGGTGGTTACAGGCTTCAACTTCCATTCCTTAGTCTTCATTAATTTTCTTTATGTGCTGGCTTCTATGCTGTTCACTGATATCAGTCATAAATATATCCCTGATTTCACTCATAAATATGTCTTCTTTTTTATTATTTGTTCTGCTCTGATTTTTCTTACATTAAAACTGCTTCTTTTCTTAGATAAAACACTCTGTTTTCTTTGGAATACTGTCACTTCTTCAACATCTAGTAAAATATTTCTAAGCAGGTCCTAGTTATTAATAATTCTTTTTGTATTATTTCTTCTAACTGGATATTTGTTATCATACTGAATGTTAAGAGTCAGTACTGTGCATACAACTAAGAGATGCACACTGAATAGAAAAGGCTGCCACTCTCAGATTAATCAGCCATCCTGCCACTTCAACCATCTGGCAATGGACCAGCAGAGGCTTAATGGGAGCAAAGAATCCCAGAAGGATCTGGTTACCATTGCTCTGAACAGAAAGTAGTGAAAGCATTCCCATCACCAAACAGTAGTACCACCATCATGTAAGCATACCACCTCTGTATGTAAGACATACAGAAAAGTTTTGCTTGCACTGAAGAATTAAACTCTCATGACGTCCAACAGCTACATCTTCATAACAGCATACACCAGACCAGTATCAGACATGGAAAAAAATTCATTTCTCTTAAAAGTTAGTTGCAGTCCTTGATGTACTAATTGGTGCATGCTTAAAATGTGTTTTCACCTCTGCAAGAAAAAAGTAGCAGCTTTTTTTTATAATTATGCCTGCTTTGAGGCAAGGAAAGGAAGCAACAAAAATAAAAAGAAAAATCCCTCATACGGTATTTCAGTTGGTTTTTCTATAGTTGTGGTAAGTAGAAGCTTTAGTGTGCATGTTTGGACACATATATGAAGGCTATAACTTACTCTGTTGTCTGTTCCCAGGCAAGGGCAGAGTATCATTCCATTCTTTTTTTTGGCTTCACATATCTAGGCTGCCAGCACGTATGCTTCCTGTAGCACCTCTGCAAATATAATATCAAGCTTTACAAATCCCAATTGTTCTTTGGATGTGTGGCACTAGTGTTTTTCCAGTTAGCCTTCCATGACACCAGTTTCATGGCAGACCAGCATGGTCAGACCAGAGGCCAGATGTGCCAGGTGGAAATAATCTCCACTAACTCTAAATGACTGGAGAAGAGATACCTACATAATCACACTAGGTTTGCTTTTTAGTCAGTGGAGAAAAAGAGGCACCCTCAAACTGAGATGTATTTTAACTATTTTGGAGATCTGTATTAGAATATCACAGGGGGCCTACTATTCTCCAACAATAAAATGACACTTTAACAGTAAAAAGAGTTTAAAGGGAATAACCCAGATGTAGATGTTCTTAAAAACTGTTATTTCCCTGTATTGGGCACTCTAAGGATAGCTTTTGAGCTCTTACAGAATATTGTACTTCTTGGAGAGACAGATGAAAATAGAAACCAAGTGCTGTTAGCTGAAGTGTTCTTGCTTTGGATCTTCTTGGCCTTCAGTTCCAGAGGAGATTTAGGGAAATGTTGGAGTTCTGTTGTTCCTAGACAACAGTGAAAACCTTTGTTTAAAGATCTTTTCATAGAAAGACTACTAATAACCATTATCTTTCACTAACCTTAAAAACCAAGGGAGAAAACCTGCCTCTAAATCAGTTAAAAGCAAGGTATATTAGTTGGAAAAGGAAAAGAAAGTTTTTCTCAAGCTAAATTTTACCCTAACAGATGTCAGAGACCAAAGGTACTCAAATATGGAATTTTCTGTTGATTTCATGTGAAAGGTACAAGAAGCAGTGATGGGCCTCAGTTACTTATAACCTGTGTTTAGTAAAGGAAAATAATGCAGTTTTTTACCTCTCACCCTTTTCCAGTGTGCAGTGTTTTTCTCCCTTCCCTATGTGCTTGATGAAATCATTTTGACTGTAAAACTTAATTGGCTTAATGCAGTTTGGCATAACTGCCACCTTTTCTGAGATGAGATAGTAAATTGCTTGGACAACACTCTAAGGCACATGGTGTGATTCTCGGGGTGTCCTGTGCAGGGCCAGGAGTTAGACTTGATGATGCCTTTGGGTCCCTTCCAACTTAACATATTCTACCATTCTATGATACTTGGTTCAAAGAACTTAAAGGCTCTACAGGTATTCCGGGTTAGGCATGATTTGCCCTTGGCAAACCACATTGTTTTCCTCCACGTAACTGGAAATGGTCTCCAGGAGGATTTGCTCTATAAATTCCCCACAGACTGAAATGAGACTGACCGGCCTGTAGTCTTCCAGATCCTCTTCCTTGCACTTTCTGAAGATGTACATGACATTTGTCTTTTTCACATCTTCAAGAACCTCCTGCACTCTCTACCACTTTTCAAAGATGATGATGAAGAGTATCTCAATGGCATAAACCAGCTCTGTTGGCAATCTTTGATGCATTCTGTCCAGTCCCATGGTCTTGTATATGTCCAGTTTGCTTAACTGGTCTCTAATTCCAACACACCCTATCTGAAATAACATTTCTCTCCCCCAGATTCTGCCACAGAGATTAAGGAAGATGGAAGGGAGGCCTTGCCAGTAAGAACAAGGTCACTGAGTCAGTCTGTCTTTTCTATATCCTTCATCATCAAGTCATCCATCCTATTCAGCAGTGGATCTGTATTTTTTCTTGGTATTCCTTTTAATCCCAATGTACTTAGAGGTCCTTCCAATTGCCTTTCCTATCACTAATCAGTTTAAACTCCAGCCAGGCTTGGGTTTTCATAACTTTACCCCTTCAAGCTCCAGCAATAATTTCCGTACTCCTGCTTAGTTGATCCCCACTTCCTCTAACTGTGTATTTCCATTCAGTGTTTGAGCTCAGCCAGGAGTTCCCTGTTCAGCCAAGTTGGCTGCCTGCCACACCTGCTGTTTCCTGCATATCCGAATGATCCTCCTGTGCTTTGAGGAGTTGTCCCTGGAGATCATTGCCCTGCCCTGCTCCTTTGAGTGAGGCCTTGCTGCAGAAGTCACTGCCAAAGACTTCAGCATTTCTACAATTCTGCTAGAACATTTATATTAGGGTTTCCTAATCCACTTCAGACAAAGCAAACCAGGTAAACTGCTTAAACTAAAGAAATTAATCCGATTAATTTTTCCTGAAATGAGTTACAGGAGTACTCACAAATTACTTTACTGGCTGGATATGGGGTTGTAAATAGCATGGAGGTGGTAACAAACAGCTGGAGCGAAACAGACTACTGAAAGTCAGTGAATCTGTCTTCAAAAGCTCAGATTGGCAATACTTACAGCAAAATTAGGAAAAGTTGATCTGGTACCAATCAAAGTGGGTACTTTCCAAGTTATGTCACAGAACCCCCAACACACAAATTTATATTCCATTTATATATATATATATATATATATATATGCAATAGCTGAACAAAGAATTTTAAATTCATTTTGACATTTTAGATACCTTATGTACCTCTGGAGACCTGGGCTATTTTAACGCTTTCTCTAAATGCCTCTTATTAACACTGTTTCATTTTCTCTTAAATATTTCAATATTAATTCACCTGAGAGAATGAAAGGTTCTGATAATAATTTCAGACATGGATTTTCAGCCAAATGCGTGGCAGTATTCAAGATCATCTCAGAAAAGGGTAATACTTTCAAGTTGCAGCTTCTTGATCTGGATTATATCTTACACCTTCAGGAAAAAAAAAAAGTAGAAAGTAGAATTATTTTTTTTTGTTGTATGGATAATGCCCTGAAAACATCTGCAAAAAAAAACTACTCTAGTTACTTAGTAGTCTTGAATTAGTTGTGTTCCCGCCTTGTAGACCCACTGGATATCCATACCACTGGAGCTATGTGCACAACTGCTCCAGCAGTGATTGGGGTGACTTTTGCTTTGTCCTCAGCTTGCCTGCAGGTTTGCAAGGTTTGAAGAATAGTAGAGCTGGAAGAA
Organism: Oxyruncus cristatus; assembly: GCA_013399855.1. Lineage (NCBI taxonomy): Eukaryota > Metazoa > Chordata > Aves > Passeriformes > Cotingidae > Oxyruncus > Oxyruncus cristatus. Next base: position 391,118 of record VXAY01001697.1, read on the forward strand.
GCTCTCCACAGTTACACATGGGCCTTGTCATTGTGCAGAATCACAGCTCCTGGCCTTCAATGTGCCATTACCCTGTGGCTAAAAATGTGTCTCTGAGCAGTGTGTCCATCACTACCACTTTTTAGGCTGAGATCGACATGGGAAATGGCTTCTCCCGTACTCTTAACAGACCCAGTGTAGAGCCTTCATCAAAGCCTTGTTGGTGCATCTTCATCATGAGTGGTATGAGTCTCAGGTAATTAGGACTAAAAATGCTGGCATGGTAGGCAAACACTGGAGGAGACTTAATATCTGGTGCCCCGAGTTTGGTTCTGTGATACCCCAGAGGCCATCTCAGCACGTGGGTCCCTTGAGACACCTCTGCCAAAATTTCAAGAGATGGCCATAGTCCTGATCTATCAATCTTCAATTAAACAACAACTAACCAAATTTTGTATTTACAAGTACAGGTTGAATTTACATGTAGTTTTAATCATGTTTCCAGCAAATAACCAAACTAATAGGGAAAAATATTATTCAGTTCCAGCCTTATATTTATTGCAACAGTTTTATAAAATTCAATCACAATTAAATTATAAACATCAGTGCTTTGAAAAACAAAAAAGGCAGTGATTTTTCTCTGTATTTCAAATACATACACTGTATAACCAGTTATTCCCTGGCTAAAAATTCTAATGTTCTCTCCACTGTTCGTGTTTTCATAACAATTTTGCAATTGTTAAGTCTCCTCCCCTTTACTGGAAATAACATTTCATTTTTCCCTCTCTTCAAACATCCTACTTTGCAGATGAGCAGGATACAGAAAAAGGCACACCTACTTACTGAATCTAAACATGCCTGAGTTATCATGACATCTTCAAAGTGCTCCTCTTCCTTCCACTCTGCCCCCCACCCTTGTTGCCACATCCATATTACAATTGCTTTTGATGTCAATGTGTCTGGATTCCTGGTTCTAGTGTCAACCATCATTTAGGATACTTAAAAGAAAAAATTGAAAGAGGAAGAACAAGTCAGACTATGCCTATGTTTTGTCGTAGGAAGCCTTCAGAACATGAATCATTTTAGACATGGGAATAATTGTCTTAAAATCAGGGGGTTTAAGCCATTTGTTTTAAGTAGCTGTGAAAATAACTTACAAGACCTAGGACCAAGAGCCAAATCTAGATCCATGGCTTTGTACACATAGCATAACTTGGTATGTTGAGCTGTGCTAGGAACCAGGAACAAAATACACGGATTAATGGTATCAGCAATGCTAAAGCCCGAGTGGTGGTTTTCAGTTGCCTGAACACCTGTGACTGGAATAATTGGAGGTGTCCTGCCTGCTCTCTCCAGTATCTCTTTTTGTGTGCCATAGTTGACGTGCTCTGGTGGTGAGAAGCCTCCCTGAGGTCTCTGGGTCATCTTCCACAGATTCCCTCCCCACCCAGCCTCCCCCACCCCGCAGTTAATGACCGAACTTGGTAGTTACATTCCCAGTGACATTTTGGATACAATCCCACATCTAAACCAGTGAACCTTCTATGATAGGCAGCTTCTAAGCACTCACAAGATTGCTACTATTTTGGCACAGCTGAGCAGCTTAACATATATCTCATGTTTACACATAACTGGAATTTTAAATTATGCCTCTTTTCCAAGAAACCCAGTCTGGCAGGTAGACTCTATGCACACATAACTAACTTCTAAGGCATGAACTCCATGAAGAATACAGCAGTCGTAACCATCTTCCTTCTAGAATTCAAAACCAAGCTATTTGCTATGCAAAAAAATGGCATTTAGTATTAAAAAAAAAAAAAAAAAAAAAAAAAAAAAAAAAAAAAAAAAAAAAAAATATCAATGTTTTTTTTTTT
>VXAY01001697.1:392978-482751 GCA_013399855.1 Oxyruncus cristatus
AAAAAAAAAAAAAAAAAAAAAAAAAAGTTATTCACTGTCTTCTTTCTTTCTGGCCCTTTATATAGTAACTCAGGAGACACAGTACCTTCTAAAAAGCAGGAGATGATGACACTTTTTTCAAATGTCAGTTTGCCTTTTTTTACTTGTAAAAAGTGTACCAGACATTAGGCTGAAGGCTGCTCACGACAAGAAGCAAAGCTTATTCATCCCTGCTGTTCATCTGTGCTATTATACAAAAATCAAAAGTGCAGCCAAGATTGATGAGTCTGGAAAAGAACAGAAAACTGATTACCCTTATCCAGCAATTAGGACACACTCACAAATGTGGGCTTCTCGTTCCTACTTGAATTTCTTCATTTGACATGAAACAGCCACCAGCTAGCATGAGCACTGAGTGCATTCATGATTTTCTTTTCTTGCTAAATTATGCAGAGCCCTGAATGGAAAGAAAAAAACCCCAATGAAATCTGTCTTTCTTCACCGGAGAGAATCCCTCATCAACACATTTCAAAAGTCATCACAAAGAAGCTGGATTTGCTTTCTGAGACTAAACAGGATCTATTCAAGTATTTGTTTAGAATAAGGATGGTAAGGTCACTACAAGTCAGTCAGCAGAAGTATTTAATTCAGAAATCAAGTTATTTTGGATTGCTACTTGTGTTTCTTGTTATATATGAAAAGAACAGAAACCCATTATACTGCAACTTGTGAGATGGGCTAGGAATTATTTCTAAATTCAGATTTTTTTAGTGTAGCATAGATAGTAAAGACACATCAGTGTTAACATTGGCACAGATACACACAGATTTAGAATCATTGGTGGAAAAAGGCCTTTGCATCTCTTAAAACAAACTGCAAATAAGACTGAGTCTACCTGAATGCCACGTGAAAGACTGCCTTGTTAATCTGGGATTTCCGTCATTGTATTCATGTACTTTTGTTCTTCTGCACTTCAATTTTCTAAAATATATTGGGGGAGGGGGAGTAATACCTTGGACCTCTACAAAAATATTTAAATTCAGTTTAATTTCTACTCTCCTTTTCCAACCCTAAACAAAATGAACAATAAAACACGTCTTAGATTTCAAGCCTAGAATTGCACACGTGGGTTCTTTTTCTTTAAGTAAATTTACTTAACATTTTAAAAAGAACTTTGGAGAGCATTATGTCTTCTTCATATACAGGTTCATTCTTTGGGCTCTTTTAAATAGAATAATTAACTTGACATAATTATATAATGGGTGTTTTCAGTCCCAAATCCCAAATACTGTCAATACATATGCATGCACATTTCTGCAGAACACCATGCGGAACCTCTGGGAAAATCTAGCCTCGGCAACCAAGGGAAACTCTTATCAGCATGCTGGCAAATGCCCTGTCTGTACTGGCACCTGATCTATCAATAAGGTCACGTAGAGCACTCCACAAGCAAGCAGGCAGCATTCCTGCTCCAAGGCAGAGGATCATTACTCCCAGGCTATACACTAAACCCAGCTTTTGCCTGGTCCAGGCAGCAAAAGGATAAGTATGCTGGATGTTTACTGTTCCTCAGAATTCTTGAAAATACACAGTTATCACTGGCTATGTTGCTTCCACATGGCTGCATTTTCTGCCTGGAAACTTAATTATGGTAGATTTAAGAGAATTTTAAATATTCATCCAATATTCAGTGTGGAAATCCTGAATGATATCCTGATCTCCTTTGTACATAACCTGGATTTGATTGCAGCATGGAGATCAACTGCACAGGAGGTTCACTGAGAACATGCAGCACGTTTCCTGTTTACTTTCACATTTAAAACTTGAAGAGGGTAGATTGAGATTAGATATTAGGAAGAAATTCTTTATTGTGAGGGTGGTGAAGCACTGCAACAGGTTGCTTGGAGGAGTTGTGGTTGCCCCTCCCCCATTCCTAGGAAACAAGAAATACCCACTTTCCTAGGACATTCCCTAGATCAGGGAAACAAAGGCTCCCCAGGGGGGTTTGTGTTGTGGTGCATGCATCAAGCACTGGTGTAATCCCTTGGTTTATTAATAAAAAGTGGTTGAGCAGTCCCAGCAGAACTGAGCTGACACCAGGATGCCCTCCTTCGACAAATTTCTCAAAGAGAAGTAGAAGTAGGGACGTGGTTGACAACCCCACTACCTCACAGACTATGCCACTCATCACAGAATCACCATTAGGTGATTAACAGAATAACTGTTGGGGTTGGAAGGGACCCTGGTGGTTGTCTGGTCCACCACCCCTGCTCAAGTAAGACCACCTGCAGCTGGTTGCCCAGGACCATGTCCAGACAGCTTTTCCAAAGGGGGAGACTCCACAAACACTGTGGGAAACTTGTTCCAGTGCTCAGCCTTCCTCACATGAAAAATGGTGTTTCCTGATGTTTCAGTTTGTGTCAATTGCCCCTTACCTTCACCCCTGCACAGTGATTCAGCTTTAACAGCAAAGACTGTCCCTGCATCTCTACTCTGACAGTAATTATATAAAATAGCAACTAAGCATTCAAAGCCCTTTATAAAAAGTAGGACTTGAAAACCAAAGCTCCCACTTTCTATTTCATGAGTTTCATGTCCTGCCTCTGTCCCCATAAGGTACTGAACCCATCGTTGTCCATATGCTCAGTGGAGCATAGGCATCTATCAACTGCAGCTGGCTTTATCTTCATTTCATGCAGGTATCTAAGGACTTTCCAGATATATAGGGGCTTACAGTCCACAGGAGTCACTTAGGTACCACAACTGGTAGGCTTAATGTATCCCTACATGTTTTCATAGGCCTGTAAATTAATCAAGTAATGCAGAAAAAAACAGATATTCCTTGACAGATGGCAAAAGCTACCCTATGGAATAATAGAAAATACATCATGTCTTACACACTATCTTATTTTATTGGAATGTAACAAAGATTAGAAGACAGGAAAACAACTAGCAATTATATTAAGAATTTTGTTTATTGCTTACTGAGTCACTTTAGTCATCCTGAATGAGACTGAATGACCAGTTTGGCAAGTCTCTCTGAAGAAAGGGGACTTAACATTTAACAGAAGCATTATTAGTTTGCCCTTTAATACCCCCTGTTCTTCAAACTTGACAGAAATTCAGCATTCAGCCTTCTCTTTACACTCAATCTAAATCCCATTAAAGTCAATGCAAGTCTCTCCCATTTTAATGGGATTTAAATCAAGCCTTTAATCCTCAGTGTCTCTGTCCTCTGTGTCACCCACAGACAGAAAATTATGAATGTGGGTTCCTGATGTAGGTATTGCTGCACTAGGAGGTGAATTGTAGCAATCAGTAGAACTTATTTGTAAAAAAATTTATCTTGGTGTCTCTTTCTTATTGATGAGAGCAGAAGATATTGTGTAAATTAAGAAAAGTTAAAGCAAATATTTAAGCTGTAGAATCTTGAATCCCTTCACTCTGACAAGTCTACACCTCTGAAGGGATTCACCTGCATTAATAAACTTGCCTAAATATTGGAAGCTAATCCTTCAAGCTCCCTTCACAGTACAAAAAAGAGTCACCTCCAGAGGACAATTCATCTGATCTATCTTAGATGTATGTTTTCAGCTGAGATGAACAGCTTTCTTCTGATGCTTATTTCTTGCCACTGATCATACTGGGAAGGTTGAATGGATAACTCAGATATCTCATTTTTAGCTGTCTATAGTTAAGGCAGATGTATCTCACTCCTTGTAGGATTTTTTTTTTTTTTTTTTAAACTGTAAGAGGTACCCTTTAAGCCTGGAAAGTAGGCAGCTCACCACTACTGTGATGGTGTTCTGTTCTATTTCTAAGGCTAGATGCAAGGAGCATAAGACACTGGTTTTGAAAAGTAATTTTTTCTGCAAAGTAGAATACGTATTTTAGGTAGAAACAACTGGGTTTATATGCATATTTTGAATTACAGAGAGATCATCACATCTCTTGTTAGGTTATTGCTATGATTAATCACCCTTACTACTAACCATATTATTCCAGCTCTGGTAGAACTTCATAATTTCTTTAGTATTTGATGTAAATCCTCTCTAATAGTTTGCAGTTCATATGTTCAAAGCTTGCATTTGCCCATTTAATCACAATAGTATTGAGCACCACATAGATAATTTGGTGTTCACTGAAACTCTTTAACGCTTTTAGCCATGTTGCTTTTCAAGGCACATATCCTTGAATAGTAATATATTCACTTTTCCTGCCAGGAGTGCCTCATAAGTAGCCATGCTATAAACCTGTTTCTCTCCACTGAAGAGATTCTGTCAATTTGCTCTTCTAGCAAAGCTATTTTAGGAAAACAAGATACTAAAGGAGTTTTTCCACCAGTGCGTCTACCGCACCTACTTTAATCATTCTTTCTAAGCCAAGATTAGAGCTGCATATTGAGTGGACAGATATATGAGTTTAGGGTGTGCGATTTTTTTTTCCCCAGCTCAGCTGAGGCATCATACTGACAGAAAAACTTTCCATCATAGACCATATCCATACGTAAAAGTTTGCCTACAAAGCCTAAGGACAAAAAAAGCAATCAAACAAAAAGAAAACATAATGTACACATAGCTTTCAGTGAGAAGTATTTTTGGGGATACAACTTGGCAGGCTCTACTAACAAACACACTCTCCTGTTACACATTTACACCAGTATTAGAAATATTGCCTCATTTCCAAGCATTTTTTTTTTTATTAGAAGTTTCACCCCAAAAATCTGTTCCTTGATGCTATCACAGTGATGAGAAAAAAAAGTGTGTAACACCTGTTTGAGTCTACCATGCAACAAGAATGATCTTTCCTCCTCACTGTTTAACTGTGTTATTGCCAAAATATGACTACAACAAAAAATTACTATTATGGAAGCTCAGTCGTGGACTATGTGATGAGGTTGCTTTTTTATATGTGATGCAATTATTTGTACACGATGCAACCATGAACTGTCTTGTTCCTTTTCTGCCTCGTATTTGATTGAAACAAACAAACAAACAAACAAACAAAAACCAACAAAAAACCCCAACCAAACAAAAAACCCCCACACAAAATATTAGCTACAATTGAATAAAGAGAGGTCAGGTTTTTGTGGATTTTCCGAAAGTATAAAAAAATGCATGGCTAGGACTAAATTGCCACTTGTGAACTAAACACTGGAAAAGTCATAAACTTTTGAGTCACATAGAAAATGTATACTCTGGGAAAAAGTATTCTTCAAGCCACTAAGTTTTACATGTAGCACATACATTAATGGGTATGGTTTGAGCTGAGGAAAGAGTCATGGTGACATAGAAATCTAAGGATCTTGAAAACGTGAACAACTTGGTATGAAATGGTCTTTTATGTAACTCAGAGCTGAATATGGTTGAATGGCACTAAGATCTTTCTAGTAAAATCATGATCAATCAAGTTACACTTGGAAAAAAAAATAAGTAGGAAGAGTGAAGTAAATTCAGAATCAGGAGTCAATTTTTAGTTCGTGGGACTACTGGAGTGCTTGCAGCTCACAGCCACACAACTGGCAGATGTAACCGCAGCACCAGCTGAATACCTTGTCATCACAATGCTTCCTTTTGTCTGATGGCTGCAAATGTTTGACAGTCATTAGAAAGTCGTCCAAGGAAATACTTCCTTTCCATGTACAAGATCCTTGTCGTGGGTTTTTAACACTGAGTATTCTCAGTAATTCAGCTATCATTAGCAAAAGAATAGTTTCTTACAGCTTGCCTCTACCCTTAAGGGTCTTTTATAAAGAGGACAGAAGCTCTTTGTTATCGCTCTTTCACACATTATTAACAGAGGTTTAACAGAAAGAAGAAGGGCTTGTTACATGCCTGCTGCAATTTGTCCTTTATTCCATTCATTCAGATCTTCATCATGTTCACCAGAGATGGATGAACCCAGATCCAGGGTGACTCTTTCAATACTAAACAGAAAATTATTTCAAAAAAGGCAGACAGAGTAATCTCTCCCTGAAAGGGATCAAATCGGCTAACGAGACAGTAACTATTCCTGAATGCCAAACAATATTTTTATAAAACAAACTGCTGTTAAACAGAGGAAAGTAAACCTCAGTAATATGCAGACATGATAACTTGAAATGATCATCTTTTGTCTAGTGAATGTTTTTACTTTTTGTCTTTGCTGCCTAATTCTTTCCATGCTACCTAAGCACATGGCACATCCGTTGCTGAGCCCCGATGGTCCGGCACAAAGCAGTAATTTACGGTGACTGCTTCTAATCCTGTTGCATTTGGGTCTGCAAACTGATAGCTGTGATGGGATTTTCAGCTGGTGTAAAATGGGATCGCTCTACTGATGACAGCAGTCAGGCTGACTCAACATTAGCTGAGCCTCAGCTTCCTCAGTTCAGCCTTTGGCAGGGTCCAGGCCCCCACAGTGACTTGCCACTTTTTGCAGTTCTAGCAATATTTCGATGAATTTGGGACCATGCCCAGTATGAATCATAGGCAACTATCCAGCACTGCTACTCAGGGCAGGAAGCTGTAGATCTTTCCATCATGTCCCAATGAGCCACTAAGCTTTCAGTGAAAATTTCTGTTGCCTCAGAATTTCACAAAGGGATGAAGAGACACAAATATAAAAGGGAGTTCACAGCATGGGAGCCAGTGTTACACATGTCATGCTGATATGCTAAAAATCTCTGTGACTTCTTGACAGTCTAGAGCTCTCAGCCTAAGAAATTTTGAGAGTATTTGAACCCTGAAGCTTAAAGACAAGATTGCTTAAGTGCAGTTTATCCAGGAAATGGTATTATCTAACCTATCTTTTTCTTATAGCGCTGTTTACATGTTCCATTTTATTTGGCAACAAAATTAATTCCTGAAAAACCCCACTCACTTCTACCACCTGTTCCCACTCCCTGTTGAAGTTCTCTGCCTTACCGTGTGTTCATGACGGGTCATAGGGATGTGCCAGGTCTTTTCAGTGATCTAAGGTTAAAAAAAAAAGCAGTAAACCAACAACAAAAAAGCCAATAGCTATTGTGACTTTTGAAAAAATTGAAATGGGGGAGCAAGCAGCTGTGGGTGGACAGGAACATTGCAAGAGAATTTTAGCATTGAAAAAAGAAAGCTGTAATGCTTAACTATGATTAAAAAATAAATAAAAGCTTACTGGTATAAATGAAGCCTTTAAATCTTCCATATCAAGAACAGTGCAGTGCAGGCCTACTGGTTCAGTTCACAGGGAACAATTAGAGGATGCTCTCTCCCTACAGGTTAAATTCTTCCAGCTATTGGATGGGTTTGAGCAACCTCCTCCTTTCAAGGAGCTGAACAGTCTCAGAGCGAGCACAAATTTGGTCGTGTGTGTGCAGTGCAAGATGTTTGTAACCAGCCTGGCAAAGAGAGCCAACACTGCTGCGGTGAAGCCTGTGGATGTAATTAAGTCATTTGAGGTAGAGTAAGCAAAGGGTACCATCCTAAGCGACTGAGCAGTGAAACGGCAGGTGGAATTCAATGCAGATAAATGTGAAGTCATGGGGGAAAACATTTGGGAAAGGGACCTAGTAACACATGCAAAAAGGTGATTACATGTAAAATGAGCAGATGTCTTCTGCAACAAGATCTTGGGCTTAGGCTAGACAGCACTGTGAAAGCACCAACTCGGTGCTCAAAAACCAAGTAGAATATTAGGAAACATTAGGGAAGGATAACAAAAAGGACAGGAAAATGTTTATGTCATTGTTTAAATCCATCATTCATTCACACCTTGAATAAATATTGCTTTGATGCCTTCACTGTGGAAAGAATATTAGGGACTGGCAATGTTTTGACCCACTTTTTCCCTTCCCTTCATGTCCTCATAGAGTCACTGCTAGCACAGAGTACTGTGCTAGACAGACGCTTTGTCTGAACTGTTCCTATGCCCATATATTTATGTGAAGATTATTTTGTGACTGACAACAACAGCTTAAAGTTCTGAAAAGTGAGTGTTGGCTGCCAGTTCCAACTGAAAAATGTATTTGATGTATACTCACCTCCATACTTCCATGTGAGGATGGGGGGGTGAAGACTTGATCACAAAAAGAGCATTTGAAACACTAAACACATGAGATCATCTCAAGTATAAACAGCAACCAATGTGAACAACTTGCTGTGCTGACTACACAGATACGAAGTTGAATGCTTATGCAGATAGAAGTAACGCTATAGAATGCAATATCTGCTGGTACTGTGATCGGGGTTAAAATACGGCTCAAGTATATCTTCAGTGTCTGTGACCAAGCTATGGCACGTACAGACACGAATTACAATAGTCCAAAGCAGAGCTCTAACTGGGCTATAAAATAGCCTGAGGCTGCTGCACAGAAAGGGCTTTTGATGCTGTTCTCCCATGTCCAGTTCAAGCCCACCCCACCTTTCTCACAGCTGCATACAACACCAGTAGGGCACCACCAATGCTGTAAAGCTCATAAGCAAATTTATTTGAATGCTCAGCTATTAATGGTTGCAAATCCCATGAGAAGCTGATTATTCCCTCTTTATATCAGCAATATTCCAACTATGTGGGAAAGCACAATTAATTCAAATGATATATTTCTGCTGCTGAAAACAAAATGTCATATTCAGATCTCTGAAAATACCACAGACTCTGGTAACATCAACAGGACCCTGTTGTTGGTGATAGTTGTAAGTAACACACACCCCATTCACTTGACTGTTCAAACAATAAGAGAGTCTTTCTCACTCTGTTTCCCCTCCACTCAGCTGCTAAAGTGACAAAAGGAGGCCAGCTGAATGCTACAAGCTTTTTATGGGATATAAAACTAGTGCCTTCACATGGTCTTAGGAAAACCATAGTGCAGACACACTCAGCTGCTTCAGAGAGACTGAGCCACACAGAGATACAAGCTGGACTAAGAGAGATCAGCATCAAATCACATCCACACTGTGTCTATGCTGCTTGCTGACCATGCAAACAAATGGAAGACCTAGATACTGCTGACAACCTCTTCTTCAAAAGCTTTATTTGGATTAGGGCTCACAAGCAATTTGAGTAGCTGGTCAACACAACTGGTATTTTGAGTTTCATCTGGGAAAAACAGGTAAACAGGTTTGAAGTTTAGCAGGACCCTGATCAAAGCAGTGGTGACTTCTAGTGTAAGAAGCTCTAACTGATGTTCAGGAGCAGGGAGAACAGTTTTTCTAAAATGTGATGTGTGTACAGTACTTGTTTCAGAAAGAAGGAGTAAACACAACATAGTCACTGTGGCAGTAACCATGACATACCCTTAGGTATAATTAAAAAATATGGCCCACTGTTAATGAAAAAAAAGCAACATTCATACAGATGTCAAAAATGAAACATCCACAATAATGGTAAAGATAAGGACAGCTACCTCTGTAAAGTCATTCACTATACAGGGATCTTAGAAAATCTGAGACCCTGAACAATGTACATGTAGCTAATAAGAAAGCTGCGGCACTGGTTCATCCCTGTACTGTTGTTAAACCCAGGATGCATAGAGAAGGGAGAGGAAGAAACCTGAAGCGTAAGAAGCTGACAGTAGTGTCAGAAACAAAAGACCCAAACCCTATGAATTTCTTCAGCCTCAGAGAGTCTTTATGCAGTGAAGGGCACCATGTTTGTGTGTTTTCAAGTAAAATTAGTGCTGTGTGTCTGATCAATCTGATCACTGTAAATCAGCTCCCACCAGAAGAAATTTCAGGAGTTCAGGTTCCCACAGGTCTAGATCAGGAAGATTCTGAGGATATGTTGGATCCTGCCTTTTCAGTTCCCAGGGAACCTTGCATTATAAGTCTAATAGAATTAGAGGTTTTCAAGGGCTGTCAACTACCTGTTGCAGACATCCTTAATTTCTCTTTTGAATCTTGTCGTCAAAACTCAGTCTGAATCCAGCTGAATACATCTCAAATCCCAGAGTGAAGATTCTGATTTGACACTGAGAGTGCCTTGCTGCACCTAAGCATAATCCCAAACTATACCTGTTCTCAAAATGCATTAAGCAAAATTGCAGAAATGCATTCCTATTGCAGAGAAAGTAGTACACATAAAACCTCAGACATTCTCTCATGGTGCTTTTCTCTCTTCAACATGACAGGATTTAGAGAAACCCTCCCATAAATTAAGTGATTTGACTAGGTACCTGAATCTATGTGAAATAAATCCAGAACATATGACCTAAACAAAAGGCTGTTCACAGTGAACAATATCTAGCAGAAAGTCTATTTAAATATCTCAGTGAAGTCAATTGGGTAATTATATAGTATTCGTATACAATATGTAGCAGGGAAGGAGAAATTCTTTCTACAGAAGAAATTCTCTGCTGCATTTCTTCTAAAAGTAGAAGAAGGTCATCCTACCAGGCAGTGTTCAAGTTTGAACGCAGAAGGGAAAGCAGGAAAAAGAGGGAAAAACAACAGCAATGACCTCTCTCTTATACTTTAGGAAATACTTGTTTGGAAGAGTTGCATGAGAACATACAGATTTAACGTTTTTGGTTTCTTATCAGGCTGGACCAAACTCAAACCAATGACCTCAAGGTTAAAAGCCCTACATGTCTTTTCCATGTTTCCAAACAATCCAACCCTTCCTACTCATAAAATATCTTATTCGGAAGTCCACACCACTGAATTACATATGGCTTGTAAAAACAATTAAGTCTAGACAAGGATGTTGAAAGCTTATGCAGGGAGAAAATTAGAAGGGCCAAAGCCCACTTAGAACTTAATTTGGTTGCTGCCATAAAAGACAATTAAAAATGTTTCTATAAATATATAAGCAACAAAAGGAGGGCTAAGGCAAATCTTTACCATTTATTGGATGCAGATTCTGACTGGCTGGTCAAACCCAGAGAGTTGAGGTGAATGGTGTTAATTCATTTGGTGGCCAGTCACAAGTGGTGTTCCTCAGGGTTCAGTCTTGGGACCAGTCCTGTTTAATATGCTTATTGGTGATCTGAACGAGGGGATTGAATGCACTCTCACTAAATTCACGGAAGTCACCAAGTTGGGTGGGAGTGTTGATCTGCTGGAGGGTAGGAAGGCTCTACAGAGGGATCTGGACAGGCTGGATCGATTGCCTGAGGCCAACTGTATAAGGTTCCCCAAGGCCAAGTACCACCATGTGCCCTTGGGTCACAACAACCCCATACAGCACTACAGGCTGGGGGTAGAGTGGCTGGAAAGCTGCCTGTCAGAAAGGACCTGGGGGTGCTGGTTGACAGCTGGCTGAACACAAGCCAGCAGTGCCCAGGTGGCCAGGAAGACCAATGACATCCTGGTTTATATCAGAAATAGTGTGGCCAGCAGGGCCAGGGCAGTGCATTTTGGGTGATCCAAGTGTCTACAGGTATGTCTGAGATATGTGTGAGCAGAGAATTGCTTTGCCAAGAAAAAGTCTGTGTGTTTGCATGTGTGTGCATGTGTGTATATGTATGAGCAGAACTAGGCCAAAACCCATTCTGGGATGGTATAGTGAGCATGACTGGCAAGGTTTGGAAAAGCAGAAAGCTACAGAAGTGACTTTTCTGGAAGAAGGCCACAAACTATTCTGTACAATCACAGCCCATTCTATCCAGCTCAGCAACCAACCCAACCTGTGCCGAAACCTCAGCTGGTCGGAGGAGCACACTGCTTAGACCTAAGTAGGAAAGGACAGTAGCCAGAGAAAGAAAAAGCCAGACAAAGAAGTCAGACCATTTTATTCTGTCAATTATCTTGACAACTCTACTGAATAAATGATGAAAAAAGTCTTCTTTGCATACTTGAATTCATCCTGTATGATGTTGCTCATTAAGGCACATACTGCATCTGAAAATTTCAGGTTTTCAGTTTAATGAAATTTTTGTTTTACTAATCCAGTTCTCTATGTTTGTCTGTAAACACTGCATATATTAATATTGAATATAGTTAAAATCAAAATGCTGTTTAATTACCTAATGTGTTACTTTATTACCAAGAAAGGTCATTCAATATATAGGAAAATGAATGTGTAATTACTATCATGTTACAAAGATGAATGAGTTGAGGGAATGACAATAATATTATGGGGACACATTCCAAAAGAGACTAGTTGAAAGAGCTTTATGTCATTAACTTTACTGGGAGCCCTTCCAAAAGACTCGAGTTAAAAGAACTCATGCCATTAATACATTTGTGAGTCACTCCAAAAAGAAAACAGTAGTGGAAAAAACTTCTTGTAAGTTGATTTATTTGTTGATTTAGGCAAATAAGTTAACCCTTCTGGTATTAGATGTTGGATTTTGATAGCAATTCACTCTACTAAAGACTCTTGTAAAGGGAGTTGGTGTTTCCTGTACTAATATTCATTAAATGTTGAAATTAACCACTTGAAATCAGGTGAGTTTTTTTCTGTCTTCTCCATACAAACATTTGTTTTCCTGATTCTTCATGACTCAGCCCTTCTCTATTCTCTTTGTCTAGTATTTATTACTGACGCGTGTTGCTGCTATTACTTTTTCATTTGAAGTGTTCTTTTTCTGCCAGAGCAGATCATGCTCCTGCAGACAAGCTCTCAAAATTTTTTAATTTGTTGGCAAGTGCTTCTGCACTGACGGTAGTACGAGATGCTCACTTGTTTTCTTCCAAAATGGCTCTGCATGAGTGTCTCACACAGGATGTTCTCTGTAGTACATACAGTGAATCCAATACTAGGAAATTTTCCTCAGTCTATTATGTGATGAAGGAGATAGCTTGCATGCTTGTTATGCTGGATAATACCATCTCACAGTTCTGCTTTATTTCCACATCTTTTCATACCCATGTTTCAGTTCTTTTCTCAGATAATTCTGGGCCAGACTCTGTGTTTCTTGTGCTTTTAAAAGAGCACTGAATATAGAGGAGTCCTGGCCACTGCAGAATTCCAAATAGTGTCCTATCTTTACTGTCACATTGCTCATCCCGTGTTTCACACTCCGCTCTTAGCCCTTTGATCTTCCTGACCACATATTTATATTCCATTGTGGGGTGGTGTCAGAAGGACTGGAGCCTAAACAGTTTCCTTGTGAAAAAAAATGTTCAAGCATGAACTGGAAAACAGCAAATGACAGAGTTTTGTTCCTATATAAAATATAAAAATAAATCCTAGCAGATCTAGATTCTTCAGCCTGCAGGCTTCATTGCCTCGTGTGCCCTTCCTGATTCTCATGCTATAGACCAAAATAACATGCCTTAACCTTGGCAACATGCTACAAAACATTCTTGTGTTAGATTGTAAGGCACTTGTCTTGTTTGTGTCCATTGCTGACTTGAATGGTGCTAAAGAGCATTTAAAGAAGTGACAGCTGGAGCCAAGAGGAGATCAACACTCATGGTTTCACCACTTCAAATTCTGAAAACATAATCTGGGGCCAAAGAAAGAAGCTGGAATTTGAGGGAAGTTTCAGTATTTCCAAAGTATGCACAACAACTTGGATGGAGAATTAGCCTTGCAACATGCCTGTGATCCATGTGCTCAGGACAAACCCCATACAGAGATGCCAGAATCCAAGAGATAGGTCTGTGGCTCAGCCTCTCCAGACTACCCAGAGCCCAGCTGTGCAATATCCAACAGGATTAGCCTCCAGATGGTGTAACCATGGTGATGAGGGCCCCAGGAATAGGTGGACAGACACATGGTCGTAACATTTATGAACCTCCTCATTGACCATCAGTGCTCTGCAGGATCCAGGTGTGATGCCTCTACCACTTCACACAGTTGTAGATCATAGCACTGGGAAATCTGGGAGTAAGTGTCCCTTTAGTGTCTTATAGGCACAATAGGAAGATGCACTTACTGCAAGTCAAGAGCACAGCAATGAATGGACATGGACAGTCAGCAGAAGGGTCTTGGCCTTATCTTTCCTCTGAATTACCTGGCAGGGAACTTCCTCTTTCCAAAATGGTTTGGGGTTGACAGCCTCCCCCAGGGCCACTACTTGTCCATGGCACAAAGCCTCTGATGATGACGTGTTATTGCTGCTGGGCAGGAATGAGCTCCCCACAAAGAACTTTATATGTTCCCTCTCCTACCTTAAAGTTTTGGAGGTACTTTGAGCATCCCAAGTCCAAAATATAATGGTCCCATTAGAGAGTGCCCCCCTCACCAAAAATTACCACTCAATAACAAAGTGTGCCCTCCTGACAAAGGGAGTTAAAGGGTCATGTTCCAGTCAAAACAGCTTTGTCTGATAGCATCAGAAATGGGAGGGGTCTGTCTTGCCAAGGTCTACTCATCCTCCGGTAGACATTTTTGTTCCAACACATGGGATGTGAACAAACCTAAAATATTTTTCCCAGTCAAAAGCATAACACTGCCGCTAACAACATCAGTAGACACAAATAGATAAATTATGTAGCAGGTCCAAATAAGAGGTTGTGTCTGTCTCTGTTATACAGAGAACTGGAGATATTTAAAACTCAAGGGGACAAGATCCTGAGCAACCTGATTTCAGCTGACACTACTTCAAGCAGAGAGTTGTATCAAAGAACATCAAGAGGTCTCTTCCAAATTACTCTTTGATCAGTGATTCTAACACATATTTATGCTAGAGTATCATCACACTCAACTGTAGGAGAAAAATAATCACCTAAATTAGAAGACCCATGTGCAGTCCAAATGAAACCATTACTAGGGACTGTGATGGTACAGTATAAAGCTTGAAAGTTCTTTAGAGACTGAACATACTGTCTTTGACTTCCTTACGCATGAAAAAATATTTAAAAAATATCATGGAGTAATTTTCAAATTACTGTTTATGTATAGCATTTTTCACTCATGGTAAATCATTCACTATACAAGATACATTCTGACAAACAATATATGTAGCATAAGACTACAATTTTTTATGACAGTCTAAATCTTGGACTAATTTTCAAAGAAGAATGCACATATCTGTAAACTTAAAATTCTGTTTTGTCTTTCGAGGCCAAATAGTGATAGTCTTAAGTGTAACCATGTGTGTCCAAACACAAGAAACCATATAAAAAAAAACTTTCTGGCATCCAAAACAGAGCAAAATACTGACTCACTTTGTCATCACAATCTCTGACTCTGTCCTATCTCCATCGAAGTTGGATCTTGAGACTCACATGTTTGGTGTGCATATACTATGCAGACCTAATAGAAGCTCATACTGTGCCCTAAGAACCACTAAAAAACACGGAATTTACCAGAGTTGTATAAATATAGAATCAGAGAAAGTATCAGGACCACAGAAGTCAGAAAATACATACACAAGACAGACCCAGGACAGAGGAAAGGAAGAACATATGAGCACAGCAAACAAAGTGGTAGTAGCAAATGTTAGCTCCTTTAGCATTGCTATTATTTGCTTCATTTTTTGCTTAAATCTTTTCAGTGGAGTTCTGACAGGAATTAGGTAGGTGGAAAAACAAAAAGATAGGAGTAAGTCTGTGAGAGCAAATCTGTACGGACAACAAGCTACATGGAATTAAGACAGCAGAAATAAGCTTTTAAAGTCATCACTGTTTTAATGCTTTCAGATTCCACAGTTTCTGCAGTGGCTCTGTCAGCTTTACTCTTTTGCTTCGTCAGGTCTGCTGCTTCCCTTGTAGGTTTTAAAAACGGTATGGTGAGGGAAGTAAGACATCTAAGCTCTGCCCAATTTACCATCTAGATGGGCAGTGATGTACTCCCAGATGTCCACGCGACAGTGGGTTTAAGCACAATAACTTCTGCTCAGCCTTTGTTCCTAGCTTTCACTTCAATGCAAACTAGGAAAGCTGTGCAATCTTCATCATCTCAGCCCTAGACGCACTTCTAACCCTGGTCATCTAGACATAGCCTTAGTGATTCCTAGTCCATACTTCTAAGTTCAGAAAATTATACAACTTTACAAGAATCTTTAAGCACTGATTGCCTATGCAGAGGTGAACAGCAAGGCGAAGTACTAGCTAAGGATAAGACTTTTTAAGAATAACAAAGGCAATTAGCAGAGGGTGGCCCCACCAGTCCTTCAAGAGGGAATTTTGGACCCAGATGGAATTTTGGACAGAGAAAGGGTCATTTTTGCATTCTCACTTTCATTAAAAAAAGACCATACAGGTCATTTAAGGACTGAAAAACCTAAGAGAACCAGAAATGCTTTATATTGGCTCAGCTGAACTGAGATATTGAGCAAACTTTTGAGATGTGTTGTATATGCCAGAAGAACAAGCCAAGTCAAGCAAAAGAGCCCCTATTGGTGGCATAGGAAAAATTGTTCCCTTGGAGCAACACAGGCTTAGACTTGTTTAGATTGGCCAAGAAAATAAATGCACTTTTTTTCCGGACTAAGTTTACTAAGAAGCAGTATTTTGTGAAGTTTGGGTGTAGACAAGTTACTGCTAGTGTGCCTTTAGTCATAATCCAAGTGACTTTGAAAAAGTTTACTACAATTAAATTACAGGGTATAACAACTAAATACAGGTTGCCACCTGTAGGTATTTGTATTAGTAGACAGGGAGCATTATAATGCATTTGTTGATGATAGAAGTTGATGTCAGAGTTTTGTGGAAGTATAAATACAGCTATATGCAATATGATCATGGATTTACCAACAATCCCTTGACTTGAAGCACTGTAAATGCACATGATGAAAATTAATGATCAGAACACAACAAAGATGGAGAAGCACAAAGTCCAATCAAAAGTGTCTCATGTCATGCATCCTAATCATATGACAATTGATCAGATTTCCCCAATTCCTCACCTTTTCCCATTTATACTGTGGCTAGACCCAGTCAGACTATGATACTATTGTTCACACGCTTATGAAAGTGACATCAACAGGCAAATGCTATCTTCAGTTTCAGGAGAGCAGGTAAGAGTCATTCAGCTTGATTTTTTTTTTTTTTTCTTTTCTAGTCATGATTAGGCAGTTGTTACAATAGGTAAGACAGGTAAGCCCCAGGTCCTTAATACTATTAAATTCAACTACTTACAATTTCTTATTAGAAACAGTTATGACATTTCAAGAGAGACCTGTCACCCCACAGACCAGTCAAAACCACCAAAGCCCCATAAATGTAGCTTAAGGATTAATATATAAGTGTTTTGGTCAGGATATTGAGCAAAGAAAGATCATGCTCTGAGTGTATGGAATGTCTCTTAGATTATGCCCCTTTCCTGGCAGAGAGAGGAAAGTGGGGAAGCCGGAGGAGTGTACAAAGGAACATGCTGAGATATGTTTTATGTTCATTTCATGTTGTATATCTATCTAAAAATTCATATTAAACCCAAAAATATTATGGAATTCAAGAAGCGTTTGGACAATGTCCAAACACGACACTGTTCTCAGGAACCTGGTGTGACTCTTGGGGATGATCCTGTGCAGAGCTAAGAGTTGGACTCAATGATCCTTGTGGGCCCCTTCCAACTCAGCATATTCTGTGATTCTGTGCAAAATATTATGTAATTGCAACTCTAGTAAAAGGCCTCCTAATCCTCCATCCTAAACTGGGAGATATAATAGATCCACGGCCTTGACACCTGGGTGCTCCAACAGTGAGTGAGATATAACCTAAAGTAAGAAGCAAGTAACCAGAGCTCTAAAGTTCTTGGACTCAAGCTAGAAGCTGTGTACTTCAGGGAAGAAGCTGTACATTTTTTCTGCTTCTTTGATTCCCATCCTTCCCTTCCTCCTTCCCTCCTTTCTACAAAGCACTGTTTAATCTATTAATTTGTTTGGTTTATCACAAACATCTGCAGAACTATTTTTCCAGACAAACCAGGTTTATTTTCCCAGGTTTCTAGGTGAATATTCAAATATATTTTAGCAAAGAAATTTCTAGGAGCCTTTTGTGCTGCTAATAAGGCCAAACAAAATGACTGCTGTTACTAAGTTTTAACTGGGATTAAAAGCTATGGTGTATGAAACCTTGCCTTTAAGGAGTTAATATTGGAAACTGTGTCACTGATCAAAAATGATCATGCTCCATTACCACAAACCCTGAGGTTACCTCAACAAAGCATGCCACTTCATCCGGCACCAGCATGTTTTCCTCAAACTGGCTTAGGACTAACCTCCTAGAAACATGTCTTGGTGGTGGCTGGTTGAAGCAGTCCAAAACAAAGACAGGGAATGAACCAGGAACTGAGGGATGTAGATCATCTGGAGTATAGTACCTGAGCTTCTTTCCCAGCTCCCTTCTCTTCAGCAGTGAAGAAGCCCTATCCTCACCTTTCAATATCTACCATGTAAGCGCAATGTCACCAATATACAACTAATGAGTGCTTACACCCTTTTGGAGGAGGCTCAGGAACACGTTGGTAGTAGGTCTCACCACCTGCCAGGGGGATTGGACAAGGTTTTGAGTCATATGAGTTAATTTTGTGCTGCAGGACAGCAGAGCAGAGAGGAGAGGGAGCACAGCCAGGAAGGTTTTAACCAGAAACCAAAGCAAATCCAGCAACACCAGATACAAGAGAGACAAGAGTCTGTCCAAGCAATATGGAAAGGTTAACTTTGAGCTCATTCCACTTTCAGACATCCATGACAATTGCAAAGAGGTGCAGTAATGTGGCTCAAGAAAGCAGATGAAGTCACTCAAACTAGGATAGAAGAGGTATCTCTGCTAACTCTGTTCTGGATTGCTCCTCAGAAAACTTTGATTATTCCCAGCTATTACCTGTACAGAGATCCTAGTACATGGCTGTTAACTAGCTCTGTGTCAGATAGCTTGCACCACAGTTTACTCCTCTGCATGCAGTGTGCTGCACTATTCACAGGACATATAACAAAGTCCCAGGGAATCTCCTACAAATAGTTCTCCAGGAGCTGACACCAACACAAAAGTTCCAGAGTCTAGCTGTTAGCAGGGATAGTGCTGACAGCTCTTTGGAAGGGCTTTATGATCAGGATTTCAAGACTGTCAGCCACCCTGCCCAGAGGTGGTTTGGAACGGTCCTACTGCAAGTCTTTCCAGGTCGCCTGTTGATGGATGGCTTGTTTATCCAGATAATCTCTCTTTAAGGGTAACTCTTCTGCCAAGGCAAGGAAGTGACTGAGTTGTCACCTCAAAGCCTGATACTCATGCTCTTTTGGTTGAATATAGATTTTAAAAATGCTCCAAGGCACTATGGAGCATCCAAAGCACTTCTAGCCTGTGACAGAGCATGTTTTTGGACCAAAAGCCTCTAGAGGTATTTTGTTACATGAACGGTCAGCTGTAAATTTGTATCCTGTTGTATTTTCTTTTGGAGTATAACGTAACAGGAACATAACCATTTAAAAAATAAAGCCCAGACCACTATACTGTGTTGGTCAGACTTCTTACAGATGTTAGTAATTGCCCTCTGTGATAGAAAAATAAGTTTTCTCATGCCTCTTACAAACATGATCTAGAGATGTTTAAATAATGGTTTTATCACGTCTTCAGGCATTACCTTTCTACAAACATTTTGACAAGTCTGACATGTACTGTCATGACACAGAATACCATCTGAGTAGCAGTAAAAATAAACTGATATTTAGAGTATGTCTGCCCTGTAGAGGTGCTTCAGGCACTCCATAGCTTAATATAAACATCCTAAAATATATAAATATGTACTCACTAAAACCTATCACCTAAAATTCGAATAATTGAGAACGAAGTGAGCAGGAAAAAAAGATTTTATGAGTTAAATAAACCCAAAATCACTGTTATTTAGTATTTACATAGTCATGTTTATCTAACTGGTAATTACTTTAAATCAAGGCCCAGGTCTGGCAACTGTACACAGGTTGAAAAAGTTTTCTTAATAAATAATGCCACTGCTCCCAACTAAAACACTCCACCATATGCCTGCTAATGGAAGAATTTGGCTTCCACAAATCAGATCAAAATCTATTATAATCATCAATCTTTTTTTCTGAAAAAGTTCTGTTAAATTACATCATAGCTCTCCAGATATCACTGACACTAGTAATTAAATGTGCTTTGATTATAATGGGAGCTTGGACAGGCATTTCATTTGCAAGTATACTTTCAGGCATCTACAGTCTGGTACTAAATCCAACTCCTAAATTATTTAAGTCACAAAAACTTGAGAATTTAGGACTCTGTTGAATAGCTTGACTACAACAGGACATCACGCTGAGCCTCCTGCTTTCTATTAGGGAAGAGAACAGACCTCCCACAAGTCCTGTACTTTATCTACCAGTCCCTCGGGTATGGGTCAAGACACCTTATGGCAGCAGGCAAATATGTTTAGGTAACTGAACTGATTTCCACATGTCAACGTTCAGATGAGATGAACAATATCACTGAAGTGCCTGCTTCTTTCTACTGAGTATAGAGAAGGAATAGCAGGTAGCTCAGGTATTGAAGCTGAGCAGGAGAATCCCACTGCACATGACTTGTGTAACTGTGGTGGTGACTCAACAGCAGCTGGAGGATGAACTTTTCCCATTTGAAAAATCCTATAGTGGAGCTAAGTAAGTAAAGTTCAGCCCAGTCTTTGTGCGCATCCAGAGACAGATATGCTGTCTTGAAAGTGCATTATCACCCTTTGCTTCTCTGCTTCCTAAAAATGGTTCCATTTGATTCTCAGAGTCTCTTAATTAATGCAACATTATGGATAATGAAGACTGTTTCTGCAAGCTTTCTCTTTCTCAAGTCCTACCTGCTGTTGGTTGCTTTGAATGCTCTGAGTTTTCAAAGTATATGGTAACTGCTACACTTTTCATTTCCTCATCTGGTCATGCTTTGTCTGCATTAGATCCAGCACTTCGTCAGAAGGTGTCATTTAACATAAAATCTGAATGTACAATAATAGAGCCAAGATTTATCCTCCATAGCTATTAATATCTTGGTGAGGAACTGAGGCAGAAGTGTAAATATCTGATGTTGTAGTCAATGGAGAGAAGTAAGCATTTCATAAAGCTTATCACCCTGCCAAGTACTTCCTTCTATTGACTAAATAAGAGGACATTTATATTTTAGATATGGTAGTTAGATTCCTCACTTTCATGAGAACACATTTAAGAAAAAAAAAAAATCACACTTCTAACATAAACCAAAATGGTCAAGTTAAAGCCAGGAATCTCTTGTGGATGTACTTCTATTTATTTTGCATATATTATAGTAAAAACAAAGAGCCTGCTGTCACGCTGATGTACCTAGTGTGATTAGTGTCAAGCCTTGAAGTTCAAGGTAAAATTTTAAAATATTTGAAAAAATTCTATGTAGTAAAACCCAGAAAATTACATCTTGCATAATTTCCTAGGAGTATTACTAACATCAATAACCTCTTTATTGTCCTGGCTCTCCCTCTAATGAAATTCTGAAATAGATAACAGCTTTTATGTACTGAAATCTAGTAAAAATGAAAACTCAATTTCCAGGAAACAGGTTTTTTCGTAATAAGGACGAAAGACAGACAACCTGATTTTCTTCTCTATTATCTGTTAAGAGAGTACTGCTTCTTGTACATAGCTGTTACTTTGGAAAGCCACTAGACATCAATATGAGATGATTTGTTTAACATTTATATCTGCTTAGGAATGCACTAACTGTGAATGACTTTAACTACCAGGGAAACAAGTGGTTCATAAACTCTAGAAGTCAGAAGTAAACAATTTGTGAGCAGAAACCATGGAGAAGCATACTTGTGTGGTGGATAAGAACAGCAGTAAGTGATGACAAATTGTTATTTAAGAATAAGAAACATAATTTGCAGAGCACTGAAAGCAAGAACATGATGAAATAAAAAATCTGAGGACAAATGTCTTATTGCTACATAATTAGTGTGATGGGTGCCTCCCCTGTTGCCTATCAGCACCTTATTTCTGCACAAATTCCAGTGGTTACTTGACCAGTTACTGTTCATCATATTTGCTTTAATGTCTAGAGTAACTTAGCAATTGGGATGTTTCAGACATAAAATGTTTACTATACAAGCAGTATAAACATTATATGTGAGTACATGTACAAAGAAGACAGAGACAGTTTATCTTCCAATGCCATTTAAGTCTTTCCAAACTTGCCCATGGGCACATATCAAATGACGCTGAATCACTTATTTTAAATGTATAAATCCACCTCCCAATAAATCTACTGAGAACAGAAGCAGCACTTGGATAAAATGCACTTTAATTTTGACAACAGAAGAGTCTTTTGATTCATTTAACATAAAACTTAGTGTTCCACTCGCAGGAATCTTGAAGGCATGGATAATACTCTTTGCAACCATCCCAGAGACCCTAGGAAATTATAGGGATGTGGTGTTAGGGATGTGGTGTTAGACTGGGGCAGGATTCCTCTCTCCTCAAAGTCCAATCTAGTTGCCTAGGTCTTCTCTGCTTCAATGAAGAGAGAGACACTGACACTTCCGCAGGGAAGCTGACCTTAATAAAGGTCTTCATAAAAGAAAAATTGCTCCAAAGACAATCTTATCTTTCTTCACTGAATATAGGGAAATCCCACATAGCTAGCTTGGAGGAGATATCTAACTCTTGGATGGCTAAAATTAGTTTAAATAAATCATACCTTTAGAAATTATACTTTGGGAAGAAACACTTTTTGTATTTCAGAAACAGTGAAGCAACACCAATGCACTCGTAATGGCACTGAAGGAGTGGGAAAGGCAGTGGGCCCAGCAAGAGCAAGTGGTGCGTACGACATAGTTGTTCTCTACCTGTTGCTCCACTTGCCAGTTTTTATCTCCACTTAGATTAATAAATAAAACACCCAAACCGTCCTTCTTGTTTTATTACTTGTTTGTACTGTTTTATGCTTTTACTGGTGCTGAACTGTGAATACATGAAAGCAATGAAAGAGCAGACATATACACTAGGCAAACATTGCAAGTCAAACAAAAGAAAAAGACCCCCTTTGTATTCCAACTATATTCCACAAGCAAATTTCATTTTAATACAGCCAGATTTGCTGCTGAAACTGTCTCATATTGCCTAGACAGATTATGCCATAGTACCGTTCAGATGTTACTGCTGGCAACTGCTAAAATGGTTTGCATTTTCCCCAGCAAGCTGATCATACTGACACATTTAGGTCAAAGCATTGAGGAAGCAATTCACACCTGGTCTGAAGAACTGAGTGGGCTAATACATACTGATGAAAACCTGCACTGTAGTTAAACTGAGGGTCTAGTTTTTTTAGTGCTGTTGCAGTTTGCTTACTATATTAGCAGTCATGTACAGGCAAGCTACCTTCTCAAAGCTGGAAGTGTTTTCCTTTCCACACTTTATGTTTCAAAATTGGCCAGCTGCCTTTGTTGGCTTTTGAGTTTGTTTTGTATAATTTAGCTACTGTTTCATGTAAAATACTTAAAACTAATAAAAACAAATAGTACTCAAGAAACCTTAGAAGACATGGAAGTAATGACAATAAGCACCAAGTTATCTCCACCAATGAATTTCTTATCTTCCTGTGTGTCTTGTAAACTCTAGGCTATTCACATCCGGTAGTGCTTATATAGAAGGCATTGCAAATGCAGAACACATTGCTTATGTTAAACCAAAAATTGTCTGTTATGTTACTGCACACCTGTAAGTCCTCATACTCAATCATGTTTCTATTACAAGCGCAGGACCCAGAAAAACCAGTGAGTTCCCCTGGTCCAAACCCTGTGTCCAGAACAGGTACAGCAGTTCAAGCATTTTGAACAGTACCCATTGTGAGCAGGCAGCAGGACTGCCCAGATACCAAAGGGCACTTTTGTAAATCACTTTCTTCTTCACTTCCAACCAAATGTGAAAGAACTGAGTTAAGTGTGAGCGCTGTGCTCTGGCCAAGTGTCAGGTGCTCCCTTACGGGATCCCCGTTCAGCAAATGAAGTAGCTGTGTTTAGCTGATTTCCCAGGTGGCCTGTTCAGTGCATCCCCAGTGAGAGAGCTTTCCAGTGCCAGAGCCCAACAAAACAAAAAAGGACATTGCTCTGGCTAGATTATTGCTCCAAAATTAAACACACAGGCAATCCCCTTGAAAACAGAGTATCTCCTTTGATTTCGTGAGCTGACTTCAGATTATACCTGAGGCACAAAAATAAAAAACATTTTCACAACAATTTCCCATTGTTTTAGAGTCTTTCAAGGGCGTAAGCCAATGCAAATAATGATCATTTAATTTAAAGAACTTTTTCCAATGAATGGGTTGTCTTCCTCGACCAGCAAGCAACACACTCATCCATACATGAATTCAGGCTTGCACCTGAATTTAGATTTCCTCAACCTGAAATTCAGTAGTCAGTACAGAGAAATGCTTGTCAAGAAGGGATGTAGCAAGAAGCAGCATGAACACAGGGATGTGAAATGTTATATGAGTTTTAGAACTGTCTGCAACAGGTTTAGCATAAAATTATTTAACATTCAGAAGGGATGCCATGGAAAGGGAGACAGTGGAAAAGCCCCACTGCATGGGGTAGAAATGGAGACAGAATTTCGAAAAGAGGAGAACAGACCTAAGAGAGGCACCTGCACTGTGCTACAACTTCTCTCCAGCTTTGGAAGAGCTAGAGAGCTGTGGCACTGGTCAGGTGCTCGAAGTCTATGTCACTAGCACAAGACAAGAGGAAAGAAATGTGGTATTAAGAAGAAAAGAGAAATGCATGAGACATTTTCTAAGCAAAACTCTTTCTCAAAGAGATGGAAGAGAGTGCACTGAATGCACTAATGTACTGTTTTGCAGTAAAGCAAAAAGGTAACGATGTGAGAGAATTTGTATCCGAACAATCCTAGAGTAACTGAAAAATCATTTGTGATAGCCAGTAAATGGGAATGATAGATTGGAATTAAAAAAATTATTTCCCTTTAACATAGTAAAGAAAAACCCTTCAAAATAATGAGTCTACAGGAGGGCAGACAAGCTTTATTAAAGATTTAATGAAAATAAAAAAAACAAAGCAAGTCCCCTTTCTTGCAGTTTTTTTTTAAGAGTACTCCTTAAACTGAAATTAAGGAACCTCACGCCACAGGTTTTTGGTTTTTGAGTGTCTCTTAGTGTCATTCAGTATTGAGAAGCATTTGTTAGGTGCCTTAAAATAAGTGTATACTTTGGCTGTTACTGCTCAGGACTAAATGTGTTTCATTAGAGCCACTTGGGTACCATTTGGGTATATATATTTTTGGGTCAATACAGTTCATTCTGCTCAGATGTCTGACAAGATACTCCCTGTTCTAAGGGAAATGTGATCTACTTCCCCAAGTATGAAAGACCTGCAGACATACACTGAGGCAAATTTCACCATCTGCAGAACCATCAAGGTAGGGGGAACACCACAACCCTACAAACCGTACAGCTTTCATTTTCCCCTACACTAGGAATTTACATATTCAAAAGGGAAGGAGATACGTAGTTTAAGCCTTAGGTGGTAAAGTATCCTATTATATCAGAATCAGAACTTTCAGACTTGTGAATGTTTATTCTCCCTCCTATCCCCTGGGCAAACTAGATGCAGTGCACTTTACCAGTGCTCTGGGGGGTGTGTGTCATGCACAAAGCATTAAAAGTTCCTGTTTATTCTGAGTGGACATTTTTGATCCTGGGACACAGATCATAAAACCAGGCCTTTTTTCTTTTATACTTTGCCAACAACAGACTGCTCAGTCTTCTGTGGTAGCATACATACATACATATATCTGCTTTTGGATCGTTTGAAAGACCACATAAATGTAAGCTATAAGGAAGGTCGTAAAACTTGAGAATCATGTGTAGCTTGTCAGACTGTAAATTATGACAGCCCTCTACTTAAAGAGTAAGACTGTAAAGATTTTGTATGAGGAAATCAATTCTAATTAAGGCATCCACAGACGGCTGCTTATATTTCTTTTAAAATACACAATTATCCTGTGCAGCACCAGTAGTCCTAGTTCTAGTGAAAAAAAAAAAAAAAAAAAACAAACCACAATCCAAAAAAACAAAAAACAAAAAAACCCCAAACAACAAAGCTTTGCAATATTACTGAGTCATATGTTAGTGTGACAACTCCTGTTTATCTTAACTTTTTTGCAGCTTTAAACACGAAATCTAAGAGGGAGGAAGCAGGAAGACAATTTAGCAGTCAAGAATAGCTAGTGTGAAAGGAAGGGAGGGAACTTTTCCCTTGGGCTGTGAAAAGATAACTTGCAAAGCCTTGCTCTTTCTTTCAAAATCCACTTAAAATTAGGGATAGGGATTTACTGAATACCCAGGTTCTGGTACTTAAAAGAAATCATTTATGCCAACTTTTTTTTTTCCTAAAAAATAATCTTCTTTCATCCCAGAGATTTTTCTGAGGAAGAGGCTCCATAAAATGAACAAGAAGATCGTAGGTGACCTTCTGCATGTGTTCAGAGTAAATAAATCTTATTTTGTGGTATATCATAGAAACATAAAATGCCTTGGGTTGGAAGAGACCCTTAAAGATCGCCTAGCTCCAACCCCCTTGCCGTGGGCAGGGACACCTTCCACTAGACCAGGCTGCTCAAAACCCCATCCAACCTGGTCCTTTTTCCTGTATTTTCTATAATGATTTTGAAAGCTAATTTCTATAGCTTGCAGCAGACAGGGGCGGAGGGAGGAGGGGGGGGAGGGTAAGTTCAAGCAAGTTTTTGTCATTCAAAGAAAGAAAAAGTGATTTTTTTCCAGTTCTGGATATTAAAGTGGTTTTAGAATGTATCTTTTGATACATTTATATTTCCTACAGGGAAGGGGGAAAATATTCCAGTATTCTAGACAGCTGTGCACAAATGCCCCCATTTAGGTGTTTATCGCATTCAGTAAGAGTAACAAGGAGCAAAATCGACCCAGCTGTGCTGCACTGTACACACGCAGTGATGCATTTTCTCCCCACCATGTAACAAGCAACATATACTGTACAAAGTAGAGCTTTGTACAACGAGAAGCAAAACAACAGAGGTTCTACAGCTCTTCTCACATCCATGTGATTTTGAGGACCTAGCCTGTATAAATCTGCAATCTTGACACCAAATAGCGCGAAAATTTAAAGCCGTGCACATTCACATACTCAGAAGCCACCTTTTTTCCATTATGAAAATGAAGTTATATACACATCATTGCAGAACTTCCACTCCAAAATTTATTTTCAAAGCTCAAAATGAAAGCAGCATGGGATTAAGCAAACCAATATTTGCATAAGAAAAATTGGGACTGCTAGGAAAATGTTCTACAATTCTTTTTATTGCTGAAAAAGCCATACACTAATATAGCACACACGCCAGAGACGACTGAACATTTCTTGAGCGTAGGTTTTTGATTTAGGCTCACAGGTAGACCCTGTATGATTGTTTGATGATGACTTCTGATACATTCTGATGTGGACACAGCTTTTCCAGAAGACAGAACACTGGCACAAACCCAAAAGTCATACGACTAGCATAAGCCTCAGACATTACCATATGTACCTTCGACCTCTTTTGTAAAAGGGTAAGAACCACCACTATTTTACCTTGAATGGCTGCTAAAAAGCTTAACTAATCACTGCTAATGAAGTACACTGAGGCTTTCTCGCAGCATGAGTATTTGATTCTTTGAGACAGAAAAATATGGAATAAAGAGTTACCTTAATACAGAGTCCCAATTCCATCTTAGAAAATGAAATTTTATTTTAGGACCACTAAGACAGGCAGAATGAGATCCTCAGAATGGCAGCTTCATTGAACTCTACTGAACTAATTGGATGTACCTCAGCAAAGTATATGGGCCTCAGCTTTAAAGAAGTATAATTTTTAAAACATTTGAGGACTGGAAATTAACACATGAGCACTCTGGCTTTTCATATTCAGAAAAGCCCATATAGAGCTTATAATTAAGGGCTTGTTTATTAAATTTACATTGCAATTAATGTTAGGCACTATTTTCATACTTTCCCCAACAGGAGCAATACCAGTGTTGTTTAAGAGCTTTCTCAGTCATTTTCCAACTGCAGTTATTAAAACAATCAGATAGATAGGGCTATTTCCGAGGCTTCAAAACAGAACTTATGTCCCCTGTGTGTAGTGAAACAATATCTATTTAATGTTCATTTCACAGAGTACAAACTCTCTAAACTATTTTTGAAACTGTATTTTCAGAGTGTTCCATTTCCCTGGCATCTGGAGCAGCTAAAAAGTCTTGCTCATCTGCAGCAAAAGCAATAATGTTTCTGCCAATCTCTAAGAATGAAAGCTGAAACAGCACTCAAAATACATCTTGAATAAATGTTCAAAAACATACCCTTAGGGTAGTTCCCCTTGTTACTGGCAAATCAATTTTCCGTGTGTCTGATAAAATGGTTTGAACTACGGAAGTTTAATACTGCAAAGAATGTTTGATGATGTTAGGACATGCCATATAACAAACTCAGAGCAACTCACGATACTCCTAGTTTGCCAGTTCTTACCACTAAAAAAATCTATCAAATGTATTGAGCTGGACATCCATTTTCTTCATCTTTCTAGTTACTTGCATTTTACAGTTAATTTCCAAAGTTCTGCCTCCTACTGTTTTGGTAAGTCTGAGGATTTGTATTAACTTGCCTTTGTTACTAACACAGGACACAAAATTCCCTGAACTATTTTTCCTAAATGATAAAATGATGATCAATGGCTTTTACATTACTCAAGTGAGAAGAAAGGCACATTTTTTTGCCAGTGAGGAGAACTATTAGCAAAAAAAAAAAACTTATCAAGGAAGAATTTTTATATCTTTCTCTCTCCTGAGCACTCCAAATCATGACTAGATAACTTCCTGAAGACTCGGCTAAACACAAAGGTCAATGGTGAGAAAACAGGGTAACCTTGTAGAAAACAGGAAAGATTTAAATCAACAAGGAGTCATAGAAGCAAAGCAAGCCAAGCCAAATGAAAAAAATATTAGAGTAGTACTGTTTTAAATAAGCTTAAAGCCACATGGTATTCTATCAGTGGAATTGGAAGACTTCACTGGGCAAAGACACTTTTCCACTACAATGTTTGCAATAGTGACTCCAGTGATC
Organism: Oxyruncus cristatus; assembly: GCA_013399855.1. NCBI lineage: Eukaryota > Metazoa > Chordata > Aves > Passeriformes > Cotingidae > Oxyruncus > Oxyruncus cristatus. Next base: position 421,857 of record VXAY01001697.1, read on the forward strand.
TGCAGTATGTAAAGTCCTGCCCAGGAAGGAAGAGACCAATCAAGTTATGAAAGATACCCCAGACACCAGAGGCTCTAGGATGGTATGCAATATAGATACAGTTTATTTAATTCTAATGGGAACTCCCTAGAAGCTGAGGAACTAAATTGCTATTTTGAGTTGCAACTTTAATTCCATTTCCTTCTACTTCTGAAACTTCTTCTTTTCAGAAATAGTTTCATGATGTCCTATCAGTGCCATGGTCGAGTCAGAACCATGGAGAAAAGAAAGAAAGAGCTTTTCAGTTCCCTTATTCTTTTCACTGTTGAAACATTTAGCTGCTATTTTGGCTGTACAAAGTAGAGCTTTGTTAAGAGTGACATAATGGCTATGTTAAGAGTTAACTGGGATTATGGTAGATGACAAAGCAGTGGTCAGCAACAGCTTGGTTGCATTAGGCCTGATCTGGATTCAGCAGTGACTCTGCATCATTTCAGGTAGCAAAATGTTCCCTGATTTTTTCCAAGACATAGAAACTGAAGTCATTTTTTTTTCTGGAAATTTTTCAAAACTAACACACCCTGAAAGCCTCTGGACACCGAGCACAACCTGTCTAAAGAGGTACTCCATTAAAGAATTTGCAAAATATTTGTGGATGGATGTTACTTGCCCCTGGCTATTACATTCCAGTTTTCATCTGCAGAGCAATAGAAAGGAACGTGTTTGTTTGGCATATGGTTTAAAATTACTGAGGTAATTAATAGTAAGATTTAAGACCACGATTTTCCCCTCCATTTTTATCTCTTCTTGTAACATTCTGAAATAATAACTCTTGTAAGATACACCCAGAAACAAACAAACAAAAAAAAAATCCAGGCAGAAACTGCAGGTTCTGTCTGATGATGCTAGTTACTACCATCTGCATAAAGGTTTACTGAGTACATCTAACAGCTGCAGCCTCCTCCAGGGAAGTAGCAGTCAAAGGGACTCCTACAACAGATGCATTTCAGATTCTCCTGTTGAACATGATCCTTTTGGTGATAATACACACAGCCTGCATCTACATTTTGTACACATTTTGTACCTAAATTTGTCATGACTGCTTTGCAATAGCATATTTGGTGATTCTTCCAAGCTTTTTTTTTTTTTTTTAGAAATAGAGCCAATAAAAGGAAGTGTAGGCATTTAAACATGGCAATTCCTGCATTTATGAACTGTTTAATCTAAAACACAGAAACAGTCCCAAGAGAAAAACAACCAATCAAACCAAACCAACACGGTGTTTCCTTTCCCTTAACAACCAGCATTCAAAGCTATGCACCAGTTATTCTCTCTCTCTGGCCTAAAGTTTCCAGTAGTTTTTGTCCAGTTTTATCGGAGAGGCGGAGGGAACTTCATGACAGTGGCACTCCTTTGGGATCTAGAAACCTGCCCTACTACTTCTTCAGGAAGCATTGGAACCATCAGTAGCTGCATAGAGGTTGTTATCTTGGAGGTTCTCTTTCAGGCTGGTAGTTCTGTCCAGGTCTTACAAGGCACATTTTTACTGCTAAATAAGACAGGATTTGGGTTAAGCAGCAAGCTCACAAATCATCCACAACATTTAAATGTTAGTTCACACCCTTGTTCCCTTTCGTAACTCTCTCCAAGATAAATTCAGTTCCACAGGAAGCCACCCCTCAGCTGTGCAGCCATGAGCCAGTTTGTGCCATTTGGCTTTGAGGTCGGGGATTGGCTCATGGCCCCTTTTTAATTAGAAGCATAAACATCGCTTCAAAGAACATATGTGGGTGTCAAATCTCATTAGAGGATTTGTGGTTGTGAATCCCAAGTGAGCAGAGTCATCTCTGTTGAAGACCTAATTCAAGCACCTACAGTCTAGGAAAAGGGAAGGCTTTAATTGGCATTTTTTATTAGTTAGCCCTAATGGAAGCATTCCTCTGAGGTGTTTCTCTCTCCCTTAGCAATTAGGATGCTTCCTTACTTTACTTAGTATTTTGGATTACCAACTAGGAGGACAGGAATACCAAAGGTAGACATCACATTTTTTTACCATGTAGGCACTCACTTCCAACAATCAGATCCACCTCTACACTCCTTCATGAAGAGTTTTTCTTTTAGAGGTTTTCACCCGGCTTAGACTTAATCTCTGCTCATTCAGTCTCTGCTGATGCAAATCTAGATGAAGAACTGAAGCTTCCTGGTTGGAACTGCTTAGAAGTGGTTAAGAGCCCAGGCAGGATAGAAGCTCACACTCTAGGAAAAAGAAGGGTGTCACAAGATTTTAGAACATCAAATAATATCATCATATTCCTTTTCCTCTGCTGTTTTTTCAAGTCACCATAGATGCTATCACTGTTGCTCTTTCTTCGCCTTTAAGGGGTCAACCTCAGCTGAGGGGTGACAACAGTTGTGTGGTGGCTGGCTCAGAGTCCTTGATCTCAGAACTAATACTTCAAGACCATCTACTGTGGTAAAACTAAAAAAAAAAGTTGCCAGGGACCTTTCCTTTTCAAAGACATATTTGAACTGCTCTATAAAAGTACACACAGTTTGTTTTGTTTAGTATTATGCTGTTTTTTAACTTGCTTTTCAGACTCTTAAGCTCTTCAAGGCAGGGACTTTTTCCTGATTTGATCCAGTTTTATCTGCTGACCAATGCCATGTGCACAACAGCTGAACAACAGGCCCAATTCTGCAGTAACTCTGCCCTGAACATCAGAAAACAGGATGGTATTTTTGTTCACAGCTATTGTAATACAGAAAAATACCAGTGTTTGGACTGTGATGGAAAGTGCATGCATCACCAACATACACCATCAGAACCTTGAGTGCTCTACCCAGACGCTCTGGCTCACTATTACACTTGTGAACCACCATAATACAGTGTAATATAATAATAAATACAGATGAACCACAGTGCTCCCAGTTTTCTACCATCCTCTCTCCTTCCCTCAATCTTGATGGCTGGATTAGCAGAGGGCACATATATGAGTTAGATTCTGCTACCTGAATTCAGGTCATACCTATATCATCTTGAGATAAGCTCAGCTGGTTAAGAGCATGGTGCTAACAATGCCAAGGTTGTGGGTTCAATCTGTGTATGGGTTATTCACTTAAGAATTGGACTCTATGATCCTTGTGGGTCCCTTCCAACTCAGAACATTGTGTGATTCTCTGATCTTGTCTCTCTAACATCCCAGGAAAGAATCAGTACTTGTGAGATAAGGATGAGATATATAGTACCACTTACAGTGCTTTTAGCGTCTCTGGATATCTTCTAATCTACCTCTCTGTTTACAGCTCAAAGGAAAGAACATAGGGACAATAAACTGGCTCATAGTTGTGGCTTTTCGACTGTTAGTGCACATTACAGTTCAGTATCTCCTATAGAAGTCTCTTTGTCTTCAAATGAGTACTATTCCCTTCAACAAGCTTTATTTCTGATTCTCTTTTTCCCCTTTCCTTTCACTTGTGTTACTCCTGTTTTGCTGCATGACAAAGACACAAAATTTTCATCAGGGTAGAGAATAAAGAACAAAACTTTAAAAAGCTGTACATAAGTATTTCTTTATGGATGCCTGAACTTTCACCAAGCCTTTGCTCATTGACTAAACGCACTGATAACACAAAGTAATCCCATTTACACAGCATATATCCATACAGAAATTTATTTTCAAATCTGAATTATAAAGTTCTATTATTCCACTCCTTTTCTTCATTACTAAATAGTTACCTCTGCTCAACAGAATCAGAAGTTATTTGCTTCACTGTAGTTCCCATAAAACCTAAACAATAACTCCAATATGCCAAACATGGAAAGTTCATTAAAGCAAGGACTGTTTAAGCAGAAACTCAATTATGAAAGAATACAAAAATGACCAGCCCTGAAGAAAATGTTTGGGGAAAACAATCCAGGTTTTCTGATTTCCAGTTTACCGTCCTGACTGCTCCTGTCTCGGAATCAGCTCTGCAATTCTCTTGCAGCTGGAAGAGCTTTGTTCACACGACAACGTGCACAGAGCTTAGGCAATCCCTTCACCTAGACTGCCAGCTGCTTTGGACATGGCTTTTTGGCTTTATTCCATGAAGTCCAATTTGCTTCCAAGTCCACAGACACTACCACAGCACAAACATTTAATCCCATTACTCAAGTGTGGACAAGTCCGGCAGGTTTTCTAGTAGTACTGAGGTTTTAGGAAAACATGCTCATTTTTACTGCTTTGTGATTCTGTCTGCAGGCTAACACATGTCGTGACAGTTTTTCCCTTATCTTTTTTTCTCATGGAAGAAAGGGGAAAAAAACCCCAAACTGTTTCACAACAAACTGAACTGCTCTGTGGAAGTACGAAAAAGTTTCAAAACAGAGGGCAAAACTGCAGATTACTGCTTCACAGAGGATTAAAAGAATACACATAAGTTCTCCTCAAGGAGATGGCCTGCTTTTATGTAAACTGCCTTTTATCTTATCATATATTGTTCACACTAAGGATATAAAGTAGACAGGATATCAAGTGAGGCTACAAAACGATGCAGAGGGAAACAAGGCTCTTTTTAGTAGTTTATGTTCCAAAACACTACTGAAATGCTCCAATGTTTCCACATCTCCATCTCTGTCTTAGAAATATACTTGACTCAATGTAAACCCAACAAGCACCTGTGATTTATACTTAGCAGAACATGAATTTCTTTAGCAAACTGTTGGTTTAGTCTATATGGAGGCAGTAAGTCTATTTTGGGAATGCTGCTAAGGTTTTCCATGATGGAGTCCTCCATTATATAGATGCCCCCTGAGTGGAGTTTTTGCTATGCTACACTATAAAGTTAACTTGGATATTTAGGAATACCTGAGACTTTTCAATCAATACTAGTATTTACACTCAATTCTGTATAAAGTGATTGGGTGTCAGGGAATATTATCAGCCCAATTGTCTGGAATAGCGTGTCAAATAAATAGAACATTTCTTCCTGTTTTCTTTGGAAAATGTATCACTGACAATGCAAAACAATCTAAACCACTAGTTTTAACAGAATGTTCTGTGCAGTGAGTTTGGAATTCCACAAAAAAACCAAAATATCCATGCCCAGACAGAGAATTTTATTCCAATCCATTTTCACTCAATGCCATTGTATAAACTGTTTTCTGAATAGACTTTAACATGTTGACAGTAATGAAACATCACTTTTAAATGGCACCATAGTAAGACAGTTTCAGGAAGATAAATTTTTCCCAGTGTCTAATTTCAGAGGTGCTGAAAGTCTTACCATTTGAGCTAGATGCAATGGGAGCTGCCAAGTACTCAGTGCTTCAGAAAAATATGCCCATGTTGTCAGACTGCATAGCTACATTTGGCTCTTCATCAAAGAGCACCACTCAGCTCACTCACAAACCACAGGGCCGGATAACAAAGCCACACATCTGTTATCTGCCATCAGCTACCAGGTTGATAGTACTGAACTACATAAGGCAGATGCATGGTCTCGTCTACCCAACCCACCCAACCACGGATCTCCATCTGCACGAGACCACCCAAAGTAATAACGTATCTTGAGAAGCAAGATAAGTTCCATTAACGCTCGTCATAGCTTCTGGATCAGACTTCACTTATATCAACCGGATGAGAGCATACTTAAAAGGAGTCAAGCCCATCTGCACCCAACCAAGTAGCTGCATCTGTAAATTAAGTGGGATGGGGCCAAATCATCAATGCTGTTCCACTTTGGTTGAAAAGATCAGGTGCTAAAAGTGTTCCTTTTTTGGAGACAGAAGTAGGTTGTCTAATGTGAATTCAGATCCAGTGAAGAGCAACACTCTCTTTTGTCTGTTGCTTTTTTCCTTCTCTCATATATAGAAAAATCCTTCCCATTGAATATGTATGCATAATCAGAGCTGCATAATTTAGTGTACTCAGGGACTGCCCAGAAAAACATGGATTAAATCAAAACACATTTTCTTCGCTTAAAAAAAAAAATCACTTTTTCTAAATTGTTCTTTTCTTACGTGTTCTTGAATTTTCATTTCTTTTATTTCCATTTTAAAGGAACTGAATGGGGCATTAGCAACATTATGTAAAGAAATTATGCCCTGATGCTGGCATTGGAATACCTCAGTTTTAGAAACAGTGTAAGTCTCCTAAGAAGGTCAGTAGTCTCACTTTGCTAAAATGATTTCAACTCATTTGTACTGGCTCAATGAAATTCATGAGAAGATAGCAAAAAGCACATATCAACGGTATCCAAAAAGTTCGTAAAACTTCCTGCAGGAAGGGTTGAAAAGCAAAGTCATAGAAACATACCAGTATGTTCTCTTTTCTATTATTGCAAAAAAATAGTTCAAAAATTCCAGTTCAGCTGTATTATAGTTGACATCCACATAATGTTCTCTGCTGCTTCTGTTATCGAAAAGTTCAGTCTTGGATAGAGTTAATATTCCTTGTTTAGTAACATCTGTGTGCAGACTGCAAAGTATGAAGGTTGGCTGGATTACTAGAGCTCAGTTTGGGAATTTGGCCACAGGCTCATTCTTTCTATAGGTCTGGCCACAAAGACAAAGGAACATTTTATTTTTCTAGGAGAACAACAGAAATCTCAGGGGCAAGAAGTGAACAGAAACAAAGAAGAAATATTATTTTTTTTAACAAAGAAGAAACATTATTTTCATTCTTCTAAGAAAAAAAGCAGTCACAATAGAGTAATACAATACTAAATGCACGGGGATAGGGAAAGAGCTCTAGAGAGGAGAAAGATTGTGTATGAAAAGGCAAAACATTATTTTTTGGCTGTGCTCATAGAACAAAAATAACATTTGAGTATCGTCTAGCTGGATTCTGCCCCAGTGAGTAGCCTCTTTTAAGCACTCCATCTTAGCAAGCAAAGAAATCTGCTCTCTGGTACCTCCACAGAGGGCAGCAGATAGCCATGGACATGCATCTGGGTGCCAGGTGTGCAGCAGGCATTGTGCTCCTGGAAAGCAATGGATCTGCACTGCAGACCCACACTGCATGGCCAAATCTACTCCATGCTTAGGAGTCACAAGCGGATTTTTCTGCCCAGCCACAAGAACAACTTAAACAGCTCAATCAGTTTCAGATGTTTAACCTCTTTGCAAAGAGGTCTGAATTCAGCAGAGCAGCAGCAAATATCTAGTAAGAGACTTTTTTGTGTATTTGTCACATTTTTCTGCAATTAAGACTCATTTAAGGGCCTGTGAACATTATTTATTGTCTATTTACCTGTAGTTTCATAAAATTTTGACAGCGGCATCTGAGAAATGTGCTCATATTTTGACTGTTAGATACCAAGCTTCTCTCCACCTCTAAAAAGTCAAGACAGATAATCTATAGAGATTATTTTAAAGTATTTCTCCGCAAAAAGTCTGAATTTCAACTATCATTCAACGTCCAAACTTCTTAACATGTAGATGTCAAGAGCCAATTCTATACATCTGTACATTGTTCACCATGAACCAGTGGAAGACAAGACTATCAGTTGCTTTTTTATGTATCTTTGTCTCCTATCATTTCATACCCTGCTCAAGGTAATGCGTAAGAAATGAGCTTAGTACTTCTTTAAAAAAAATGTAGTAAGAATCATGCAATTATACAATCATTAATATTGGAAAAGACCTCCCAGATCATCGAATCCAACCTCTGACCAAATACAACCATGCCAACTAAACCATAGCAGTAAGTGTCACATCCATTTTGTGAACACTTCTGTGGTTACTCCACCACCTCCATAGGTGAAATAGAGTTTCACATTCCAATGCCTGTGAAAAAATCATTCTTCGTATCCAACCTGAACCTCCCCTGGTGCAGCTGGAGGCCATCTTCTCTTGTCCTGTTGCTTGTTGCCTGGGACAAGAGGCACACCCCACCTCACTACAACCTTCTTTCAGGTAATTTTAGAGAGCGATAAGCTCACCTCTGAGACTCTTATTCTCCAGGCTAAACAACCCCAGCTCCCTCAGCTGGTCCTTGTAAGACTTGTGCTTGAGACCCTTCACCAGCTCCAATGCCCTTCTCTGGACACTCTCCAGCACCAAAATGTCCTTCTAGTAGAGAGGGGCCCAAAGCTGAACAGAGGATTCAAGGTGTGGCTTCACCAGTGCCACATGGGAACAGTCACTTCCCTAGTCCTGCTGGCCATACTAATTCTGATACAAGCCAGGATGCCATTATCTGTACTGGGACCAGCATTATTTAATATCTTCATTAATGATATAGATGAAGGGATTGAGTGCACCCTCAGCAAATCTGCAGATGACACCAAGCTGAGTGGTGCAGCTGACATATCTGAAGGACAGGATACCATCCCAAAGGACCTGGACAAGCTCAAGAAGTGGGCCCATGGGAATCTCATGAGGTTTAACAAGTGCAAGGTGCCACACCTGGGCTTGGGCAATCTCTGGTATCAACACAGGCTGGAGGATGAATAGATTGAGAGCAGCCCTGCTGCGAAGGACTCGAGGGTGCTGGTGGGTGCAAGGCTGGGTATGATCCAGCAAAGTGCACTCACAGCCCAGAAAGCCAATTGTATCCTGGGCTGCATCACAAGCAGTCAGGTCAGCAGGTCAAGGGAAAGGATTCTGCCTCTCTACTCCGCTATGGTGAGACCTCACCTGGAGTACTGCATCCAGCTTTGGGTCCCCAGCACAGGAAAGACATAGTGACATGAATCTATGATTATACCAGAGTCAGCATTTGGGCACCAAAAGACTCTTTTTGTTTGTTTATGGGTAAGGGATTTGTAACACTGAAGTCACCTAAATGATTTTGGCTTATATGAAAGGGGAAAGAGGTTTCAAGCATAAACCTATCTAATCACTCCCTTCCTTCCTTCCACGAGATGCTTTATATAAAGTATTGTTGAACTGTACTTGTAGAAAGATAATCTCCTGGGCCTCTTTAGGTCAAAGCCAATCCCTTGAACTACCCTTGAAACTAATGGGCAGCCTGGTCAGCTCTGAGAGCAGAGTTATGACCTCTACTCCACTGACATTAATTTGGATTAAGTATAACTGCTTACCTGGTGAGGCAACAGCTGAAAGTCTCAATCATGAAGTTAATTTTTGGGATGCAGCAACAAGGAGAAAGTAGTGCAATATGCATTCATGGGCCAAAGGAGAAGAACCAAAGAGAAGGGAGAGTTTTCAAATGCTCCCTTACACTTAGACGTTAATTTTTCATTGTGAAAAATAAGTCTGTGTTTTTATTTTTAAAGATAACTGCCTGGTCTTGCTATCTCCCATTCCCCTGAAGGAGATTCTGCCTCTCGCAAAACAGAGCCTGACAGAAGTGGGTTTGTGTTGCATATTCCACACAGTTAGCTCCCACTGAGACTGTCATGAGGTATATGACACTGTGCAGCAGTATCTGGTTCACTGATGCCAATCTCAGGGGACACAGCCCCACCAGCTACAGGCAAACAGCAGCAGTACCACGGCCCACAGCTGAAACAAGTGTGATTCTGTCGATTCTTAGATCAAGCTGTTCATACCTTGGGTTTCCTCCTAAAGTTTGATGGCATGTGACAGGCACTTGACAAAAACCCTTAAAACAGCAAAGCTACAAGGTTACCAAATCCTGACATGACGTATTGCAAGGGAATAGGATAACTAAAAAGTAAAACAACTGCATTTGCTCAAAGAGCTCATAATATCCAAGATGCTTGACTCTCCAGCTCATGACACATGCTGTTGTGTGAAATTCAAAAATGCAAATCACATTCGAGCACCTTCCTTTAACATGGCATCACAAATAGACAACACTGAAAAAAAACACATCCACTGGCTTCAAACCAAGAGCCTGGAAAAGAGAAGAGCTTTAGCTACCAAAAAGAAAATATTTTCAAAGTATGTACTGCCCCCTCCTGTGTACAACTCGGTATTACCTCCAACAGCTGATACCGATTTCAAAAATTGAGATAACGTGGTGCTGTGGTGTTCCAAATAAAGGAGGAACAGCAATAAAATCCTGGCAGGAGCAAACAGAGAAGAGACAGGTCCGACCAGGGCTGTTGGCAATGAGAAGCAGCTAATCACTGCCACTGGTCTTCATCCATCTTTTATGAAGATCATGTTGAATTCCTAGCACCAGAAGCTGTGAAAGCTTATTAATTCAGGAGGTTCTACAGACCTCCTTCTCACAGGCAAAAAGCAAAGCACTCCCAAGCTGGTTCTGAACCCCACCAACAGTCAGTCTGTGAGACAAACCATTCAAGACAGAGATTGTCAACAAATGACCGACTACTTTAACCGTCAGTAATTTCTTCCAATTAAAGCTTGTCAGGAACAAGATGAGTTTGGCATACTTCTGCTTAAATACTTACCTCTGCAGAGATAAATTTTTTTTTGGAATATTTCTTGGTAATTTTTTCAACAGTTCTGCTTTTCAGGGGGAGGGGGGGGAAGATTTTAACTTGATTAAAAGAACTACAGTGTGAAAAATTAACTCTTCATCTCTGTTGAACAACCTTATACTGAGCAGGGATACTACCGCACTACCAGACATCACTTCTCAGTGTAATGAGGGTTTTACTCACCACCGAACACTTCCCCTTTGTTTTTTATTTTAGCTTGTCCTTTTAAGAAAAGCAGGTCCTTTAGCAAATTCAGAGACACAGTTAAGAGATTCACCTGGTACATCATCTCTGTTTCCCATTGCAAGTCACATTTGCACTTGCAGAATCTAAACATTAAACTGAAAGAAACTCTTAAGATCAAAATAAGATTGATTTAAAAATAATACGTATTTGTCTTCTAGGCATACCTTGACTTCACAACACAACTGAAGAAAAAAAAAAGGTTTTTCAGATTACTCAGTTACTATTTGCAAAAAGTCCAGCATAATCTTTATAAAAAGTAAATAAAAACTTCAGGAGCTAAATAGATGACAGTTGCTAAATTCTGACAATGTTTACATTGCACACTCAAGAAGAGCATTATTGCTGAAATAGATTCTTTATTTCCTGAAACATTCCAAAACAGCAGTATACACAGTTGTAATCAAATATTAAGTCATATGCCATTGTAAGAAAGCATTGATTAGTGCAATTGAATTTTGTAAAAGGTCTATCAAAAAGATTTATTCACATTAAAACTCACTTTCCATAAGCAACTGTTAATAAAACATTACAATTTTATTCTTTGTAATAAAGTACTGAAAAATCAACTGTAGTTTTAGAGATCACTGAATCTTTGTAATTGTAATGTGACTTATGCTGCCATTTTAAATACAAAACACTATGACAATAAATTAACAATTGAACAAATGGTGAAGGACCAACAAAACCATGCTGACCCAGCTGGATGACAATTTCCAGTGAATGCTACCTTTCTTTTGTGCTTCCGCAACATAAATATACTGCTTTGTATTGCCAATGGTAAGATTTTGTAAGATATGTTCCTAGTGCTAAAAAAGTACATTGCCCCAAAAATATTATTTATGGCACAGAAAAGTTAAATTATCTCTCTGTTGTTCAAGGTTCAGGCAAGTTTAAATGAACTGAAGTATACAAAATAAAATGTACTGGAAACACTAGAAAAAAATTCAAGCACATACATAAGTACCCCCAAATTCAAAATAAAATGCATGATGCCTTTACACTTGAATAAATTATCTCAGAACTTCAGTATGGCAAAGCTGCCCAGAAGCATAATCTCCCAGTTCCTTCCAAGGAAATATTCTTGTACTTTGCACACATTTAATACTTTCTTCAGTTCCAAATGCCAGTGCTGCCATTGTTAATCTGGTAACAATGCAGCTGTTCAGGTAACCGATTAAGTGCAATATTTAGTATTTGATAAGATGTTCATTTTTTAAAAATGACATTGCATTGTAGATGGTTACATATTAAGATCCTGGGGGAAATAACACTGCACAACCCTCCTTTTCCAAATCATTGTTACCCAGCCAGCTGGGTAATGAAATCTGCATTATTTGTTTTCCACTGCTGATGGGCATCCTTCATCAATAGCAGCCATCTCTCCAGTTGCCATCCCGTATCGTGCTGAGTGACGAAAGTGGCTTTGGAGGCTGAAGAAAACTATTAATCAAATGACAGGGAAAAAAAATACAAAAGAAGTCATATTTCATGTGAAAGATCAAGGTAACAAACATCATTTACTTCTGCATTGGCACTGGCTTTGGGGTTTGCTTAGAGACATCACTCTGGTATATGTCTGGTTACACATTAATGCACATGTAAAGATCTATGGTGAAATTAAGGCCACTTCCAGTAAGACCCCATCACTGTTAATGGTCTTAAGAGCATAAAAGGTGTGTAAAAAGGAATTAGGGGAATAATTGTAATCATGCATGAGATGCCTCTAAATGGGAAGATTTTTTTTTTCAGGGCTAAAGACAATAAAAACCTGTTTTTGTCATTATGGGTAGCAGACGTCTAATGGGAAACACTCTGCAAAAAGTTGTTGTGCTCAGCATGCTCATGAAAAACCAGCACTTTATAAAAACACTATGCACGCACTGAAGAATTTTATCTACCAAGTTCTGCTCCAGACCCTCTTATCCAAGACACGTGATGATGGGTTTCCATCCCACAGCCACAATCAGAGAGCACTACCACTCCTGCAGGGAACTAACTCACTGTCCTCTGGGTCCCCACCCTCACACCTGGGCTGCATCTCTCACTCATCTGTGAGGATTTACAAAATGCTTGCTGACCATCTTCCAAACTCTTCAGGTACTACCAAGGCAACTATTTCAAATAAGACTAAAAAAAGGAAAACCAACCATCTGATTTGATCCAACTACCAACTCACTGATGACAAAGCAGGCTCTTCCTCTAATTTGCCCCAACTGCAATTCTGTTACACCAGAATTTGCTGAAAATAACGTATCTCAATTCTGTGTAACTATTTCTTACAAAACCAAATCTCAAGCCTTGTTTTCACACTACTCTGCTATAAGCTACTGATGCCTCCTCTCCCTTCCAAATGCTTTCGGTAATAAAAAGGTAGAGGTATGTTGTAAGGCAGGCAGGTCACCTTCTTGCCTCTCTGCTACAACGTCTTTTTTAGTGGCAAAAACATTGCACTTAAGTAAAAACAGTTGGTTACACTTAAGATTCAGCCAAGCTGCTTTTATGTAGCTCCACTTTGGTGCAGCATCACTTATCTTTGATATAAATCCAATTAATTGAGACATAGAACTGCCTCTGCAGTTTTCTGCAACTGCTGCCTTTTTTTTTTTCCAGAAAAAAAAAGTACGTTTAATTATCTAAAACAAAACAAAACCAAAAAAAAACCAAACCAAACCAAAAAAAAACACAGATAGGGCAAACTCAAAGAATAATTAGCTAAGTTGAAAATAGCTGTAAGAATACTTGCATGTATCCAGAGATGAATCTCTGATACAGGGCACTGGACAGGAAAATGTGCCAGCATTGAAAACCATTTCAAATAAGCACAAGGTGTCAGCATGATGTCACGTGGTTTGAGACAGTTTTGGAGCATCTGCAGTCCATTTCTGCTTTTCCATCACCAGCTGGATTGCAGTGACTGGCTCCAGTGGAAGGCAGCACAAACAACCTAGCCTTGGTTCCACAGGTGTTCTTACACTCCTGCCATGCCTGTGCCTGGTATCTGGAATGATCCAGACCCTGAGCTGCTGACTGACTTCGTAGCTTTAGGTGGAACCTTCCTCATCCCTGTGAACTTGTCTGGATACTGGGACTGTCAGCTGACCCTGATCACCATTAACGCTGCTCTTGCTTGGGCACTGTGGGGCAGCCTGAGCTGTACCACTCAGGTCCCAGCTCACCTTACCCTGTGGGAAGCTGCCCCTGCTGCCCCTCACACTACAGAAGGTTAGGAAGTGGAGAACTGGAAGGTAAGGGTCTGCAAGAAGCCCCAAGTAGGGAGCTGGAAAAGGCTGAGGGTTTTGTGGATCCACTTAACAGGAAGGAAAAAAAAGGTGCTGCCTCACTTGTAAGGCTAAGAGATCGACTTTACCATCACAATTTCTTTACACTACTTGTGGGTGCGTGAATCTGATGGCAAGGAGAAAAGCAGTTAATATTTGGTCAATTATCTTGGCTGTTATAATTTTATTTTACAAATTATTAAAAACACTCCCTCATCCCTTGTTTGATCCTATGCAGTAAATACTCAAGTTCACTAATGTAACCCCTATATAATGTGTCTATATATACATAAAGTCTCTCTCTCTATATATATAATCTGTATTCTGTTTTAAGAATTCTAGAATAAGGAAGTCATAGCTACTTAACAGTCTGGCCATAGGTACGAAGACTGATTTGCTCTGAATATGCACTTCGCCCTGAACATCTGATTATTTAAAAAACTCAAAAGACTTGTTCTACTTTTAACCAAATCATGACTAAAACCACTGTTTAATTTTGAAAGAAGCCAGAGTCTTGAACTGATAAGCAGAAATAGCATTCCTTAGAAACAACAGAGACAAAAACCAACAAGGAGAAAATCTGCCTGCCAGCTGAATGCCTTCCAAGAAAAGTCTACATGAACTGAAACCACTTGTATTTTTCCACATGCATCAATAAAATTAAATGAGGGTATTAAAGAACTATATGCTGAGCTCCAATCTACCTGTGCTTTTTGAGTCCTATAAATTTGTCATTCCCACAGTACGAAGACCATCCATCTTCAAGGATCACTGGTTTGGCTCTATGGCAACATATGACGCTGCTAAGATACATTTGAAGGAAAGAAGACAAGACCCCAGACCTTCTGGACTATAAATAGCTTTGTTACTGATTTGATCAGCGTCTAATAAAAACAGTGTTGAGAATACAGTGTCTCACCCTCCCACTGAAGCCTCTTTAATACTGTCTGTTGTATAAAAAGTTACAAAATAGCAAGGGGCTTTCTCACATGTTGCTATGAAAGATTTAAGAGCTCTGCAGAAGAACATGAAGTTGAGGAAAGGAAAATTAAAAAAGGAAAGAAAACCCTCTACTATAAAGAACTCTAACAGAGTTCCAGCTGAGAGCAAAAGGAAGTTATAATAGAAATCTCATGGTACAGTCTTCATCTAAGAAGAAACCTGACAGCTCTTTATCAAAGTTTCACTGCAGTTGGTCAAAATCTGTTGTCAGTCACATCAAGTGTAATCCCCAAGTAACTCAACCAAAGAGAGAATGTGAACAATTGAGCTTATTCTGGATATAGCTAGTATGTAGTGAAAAGTATAAAAATGATGAGACAGTTCAGTGACAGTTCATCCAACAGAAAATCGGGTGGTCACACAGCAGACTCTCACAAGAGGAGGGATGTGTGCCATGGGAAGAAACAGCTGGAAGAGTTAACACAAGTTGACAGAAGTCTTTCTTTGAGAAACTTCATCACCTATTAATTAAAGAACATGCAGCTAGAGTTTAACTCCCAGCTGTGATAACGTGATTAAAAACCATCTCTTTCCTCAAGCTTATTTTATTGCTTGACTTAAAAATAATTCATTTAGAAATTAAATCCTCTTGGAAAAATGCATTTGCTTACGTTTCTGTTTGCTCTGATTTCTTATTGATGGGTGGCAATCCATTCTTATTTATATATGATTGCACAATATCAATTATCATAGTTTACTAAGCAAGCACTGTCCATCACTATTTCTGGCAAGAACTCTTTGTCCATTCAGTGACTACCAACTGGTCGACAGAAACTCTTATGTTTTAGAGTTTCATACACAGGAAGAAAATAAAATCCCACAATTTCAGCCTAAGCCATCCCCACAGGGACAGAGGCCTGTTTAACTCTTACCTTCGAACTGGCTGTGCAATTTTACTTCTGGGAATGCCACTCCCATTGATGGCCAGCGATGGTCTCGGAAGAGCACTGCGGCCTACAAGCCCTTGACTGGCAGTCTTGTTTGGCATTGGGATCCCAGTGTTAGAATATAACTGTGAGTTGCTGGACACTGGAAGACTGCTACTGCTACCTTGTATGGTTGGGCTTACATAGGCAGTAGCTTTGAGAGGCTGTCTGACAGACACTGGAAAATGTCCCACACTGTGAACTCGGTGTTGAAGCTGTCCTGGTGACGGAACTGTGAAAAGTGATAGAAAAGGAAGTAACAAGGTCAGTATGCAACAAATAAGGCCAAGTAGTAATGTTCATTTCTAGATGGATCTGAACAGGGATAAACACATCACTATATCATTTACTTGCTGACTACAAACTGCTCAAAAATCCCTTGGATTCAATGCTATATCCAGTAACACTGCACTGAACTAAATACCATGTTCCACCCCCATCCTGAACAAAAATACCAGCTCATATTCATCCTTCTTTCTCCCCTCAAAGAGGTTTCATTAGCCGTTATAAGCACACTAAACCCATCTACACAATTAGAACTTTAAACAGGAGAAACTGCTAAAGGAATAAATTAATTAATTACTGTTAGATCATTTCAGTTTTTGGAAGGTGGTTTGCAAGAACCACATCTTGCAAGAACTGCATTCAAGCATTATGAAACCTCAGAGAAGTCTAAGCTTTATGTATTAAAAACAATAAAAAGGCTATAAAAAGATCTTGAATGTAGCAGCACATTCCAAGGCTGATGTTATGTAAACTATCATTTTAAATCAATGCTATGAGTTCCAGAAACTTTATATATAGATTTTTCTATCCAATCCTGCCCTCTGGTGTACATTTGACATGCATCAGTTTCAGAGTCCATGTAGAAAAGCAAACTGCCAAAAGCCTGAAGCACATAAACTAACACATCCTATCTAGAGCAGTCAGTTTTCAAGTCTTTGAAAAAGGACATCTTAAAATCATTTAAAGACACAGCAGAAATTTCAGGGTTGTGATTCAGGTCTATACTGGCAATATATTGTTAAGGAACTCTGATCATAACATCTCCTTAAATACCCCAGCACAGCCACTTATCAGAAATGTTTTTTTTTTAAAATTCCTGCAGAAAACTTGCATGTTATATACACACAGATATATAAGAGAATACACAGAGAAAGAGATTTCTAAAATATTAAATAAAATTAAACTCTCAATGCACTACCATGCAAATTCATGTGGGAACCTGAACTACTCCCATTCTCCTATTCAAACAGGAAAAAATACAACAAAATAAATCCATCAGTCAAGAATATTATCCAGAAAAAATGCAATTTGAAAGTTTTGAAGACATTTGTAAATTTTGCTCAAATTTGAAAGAAAACACCTGAAGTTTTTTCCAGTTTCTCCCTCCAAAATCTCACAGGACATGGAAGGCATAGGTTAAATCCTTTCTTCTGCCTATGTCAAATGAAATCTACTTTTTCCATTTCCTCTCAGAGTACCTCAACCACTGTGCTAGAAAAGATGGGTTTGGATCTTGATCGATTTTGTTCACGTTCTACACTAATAATTCAAAATCTACTAGATCAATACTCCCTTCATTCCCCCCATCATGAAGACACCTAAATTAAACCAATTACAGTGTCATTTTAATTTCCCCACTCAACAAGGATATTATACTCGAGGATACAATGTTTACTGCATTTGCTCGGAAGAAAGTGGCTCAAGTTCAGTAGGACAGAAGTCATGTATTTTAAGATAGTATTTATACAGTGGACTGTAAACCCAACATTGTATAAAGTATCAAGAAAAGTAGTTTTCAATTGTAGCACCAAAATTAAAAATGTAAACTTATATGACTTAATCGCATTATTGGTGCTTCTACAATACTACTACTACTTATTATTAAAATTTCAGTTCTTAAGTTAGCACAAGATGAATGGGCAAAACAAAAAAAAGGTGAAGAAATGCTCAATAACAAGACTGGCAGAATTTGCATTCAACAACAGAAATTTTGAAATCCTGAGCTATATTAAAATCTGGTGCAATAGGAACAGTTTGCTTCTAATATTTTGACAGAACAAAGGATCAGTGACAGAGACGTATTTTACCACTTCATCGATTCCTTGTACGCAGCCTAAGAACACAGGTACTTACTACTTGACTGCATCCTTGAAATCCCATTACTCGCTCCGTGTAAATTGGAGTCAAAGCTCTGACTGTTCCTCACAGTGACGGGAGAACCAGCGAAGCCAGCATTACTGTTAATGGTGGGGGTACTTGGCATCCGAGTGAGGTTAGGCATGCTTCTTCGAAGTTTATCTGAAGCAAAAGAAGACAACATCCATAGTCAGGTCAGAATTTCCAAGGAACACAAGCAGCCTCCAAGTAATTTCTGTAGAAAATCAAAATTATAACAAATTACTTCAAAACAAAGAGATTTTGTTCTGCAGGAGTAATATGAAAATGCTACTGCGAGCCTAAAAATCAAACCCTTCTATTTTTACAGCATGATTATTCACAAGTAATTTTAAAGACACCAAGAACCAGTACATTTGCAGAATTGCAAGGATTTAAACAATAAAATGTCATAATAAGGGTAAGTTTCACACAGATGTGTAAAGTAGGTCAGATGAATCATGCCCTAAATGTGCCTGTTTCTTCATAGCAAATGCAAAAGCAAGGCTGCAGTGACAGTCAGACACAGGTATTTACACTGTGGATGTTTTAAGACTGGTGAGATGAATCCACTCGAAGAGACTAAAAGTCTCGCTTTCAGGTGCCAACGAGATGCTAAAAAATTCCATTCAGAACCTAACCTTATTAGCATGCTAAGTTTCTGCAAGTGGCCTCATGCAAAACATGCTAAGTCTTGATGCTGTTCAGTTGCCTGGAGTACTGGATTGACACCAGAATTTTCAAATCTCATTCTTCTCCCTCCTACTTCACTTGTAGTACCTGATTTGGTAAGCATTTCCAGAATAGGTCTGTAAGGCCTTCCACTAAAAGAAAGATGCAAATGCCCCAAATGTTTCTGGGGCAGGTTCAACAGCTAAGGCAAGTGTCTAAGAGGTCAGAAGACATCTGCAACCCGACTCACACTAATTGACGTGGAGAGAGAGAAGCTGAAACCAAGTCTGACATCTCAAAACTTCCCAGCCACAACAGCATAAGGTAATAAGGTGAAGTTCTTTCGGTCTCTTCTGCTGCCGGGCCAAAAGGAGATGATTCCGTTCTGTATAATTAGAAGAGACTGATAGGGGCAAAAAGGCACAGACTGAAGGACCTGGTCTGAATTGCCTCCTGTGACATGACAGACTTCAGTAAATCACCGCTGTGGGGAAATAATGGGTCATTTATTAAGCTATAATTGACAACACCACCAAAGGTTTGCCTGTTGGCCAGGTTGAGGAGCAGTTGTGTGCCCTGCTGTGGTGGCTATGTCTTTCCTGGTACCACGGTCAGCATAGAGGCCACCAGCTCCTGCTCCTGACAGAGGTCCCAGTGCCAGGCAGATGTCTGCCCTCAGTTCTTAGACTGCAGCAGAAAGCAGAGGTATGCTTGCCTTGTAACAGGCAGCTACAACTGCTCTCTCCAACAGCAAGCAAGGCATTTCCAGATTGATGTTTTGGTTTTATGCATAGGAACAATACATGACACTGTTTGGAACTGCTGGTATGGCTTGACCTCCTAGCTCACACAGGGCAAGTTCAGTCCACAGAAACAACAGATTTATTTAGAAAACTCTGTTGATCAGTCCGCATAAATACATAACCTATTTAGCACCGTCATGAGCTTCTCTAATCCTTAAAGCTGCTAACGAGTGAAAAGTAATAAGAAGTGACAGTACAGTTCTATCTATGCAAGTTATCAGGAGTCACTAACATTAACTTCAATGTATGTGATGCCTGTGTAACTCCAGCAAACTGTGTCACAGCAAGGCTACATCATCTCCAGCAGGAAAAGGAAATGCAAGGTCTGAATCTCTTAATAATAAAGAACCACTTGAAGGGTAATCATTTATCAAAGAGTTAGAGTTGTACTTTAGTGACTAATTACTGACACTGGCAAACTGAAACTGTCAATGGTACAGCAATGAACATCAGCAAAATGACTACTACTGTGGTGCAGTCAGGTGGTAAGTATTAATATCACTGATGTAACAATGATAAAACAGTTATCAGGCTTCCAAAACTGTCCTGGGGATGCAAACAATGGCATCCACGCAGCTACTGCATGTCTCTTTTTTCAGAAATACTCGTGGATTTTGCAAACTGAAAAGGGAACTGTCCTCCTGTGATGCAATCCTTGGACCCGAGTAGCAGAAAATTCATCAATATGGGATATCTGTAGCTACTGTTAATTCTGGAGTCCTAGCCTACCCTTTCAAGTCCTAGGTCATGAAATCCTAGGTCAACACTACAGCACTCAGCAAAAAAGGTATGAGCAGCAGGATGGTGGTAGGGAAGATGGTACTGCATAAAACAGCTTTTCTAATATCATGTTGTATAGCAGAAGTTCTTAGACTCTACATGCTCTTCGACTCAGGGACTGCATCAGCCACCCCAGGCACAATCTGTGCCTTCAACTGTCCAACGGATGCAGCTACAACAGCAGAAAAATAGGTACAAAAGTAGTCTGGATTTCCTCCATGTCATGGGTGGCCACATCTTTTGCCTCCTCTCCATTAGTCCCTTCTTGTTCCAGCAGTCTGCTCTGCTACTGATTCATTCAGTCCTCAGGCAGCAGACGCCTGCTGCACCTGCAAATTCTCATCCATCAATCAGTTGCATTACTTCTTTGATGGGTCCTTGTGTCTGCTGAGATAAATGGCCCTGAAAAGCAATGAAAATAGCAGGTCAGTTTCGTGTTTGGGGAAAACCCAGAAACGTTCGCCTTGATGGCATTTTGCAGCTTTCATCTCCTTGGATGATGCATCCTCTTTCATCTCTTTCTTGAAGTTTGTTCTGTCACCTGCTCCCCTCCTAACAACAGTGGAAATAGTCTTACAGATGTAATGAAACACTGGCTCTTGTGAGCTTAATATATGGAAGGAGAAAGTGGGAGTTATGCAATTTAAATATTATTTCAGGCCACAGAGATGTGACTAGGTATAAACTTGCTGGAAATATATAAGAAAAAAATATTTTTCCAAGCTGCCAGTACCAAATGTTTCCTTTCCAGACTCTTTGCTCTCCTAAGACTGATGAGAAAATTAACAGAAAGGAGAAGGAGTAGAGTTGATATGTATTCTCAGGTCAGAAATAATTTGCTCAAGTAGTCCAGTTTATGTTGAATGCTGAAATTTGCTACAGTTTCTGCTACCTCTTCTGCACTAATCTGGTCAAGTGGCAAACCTAAAAAAAATGATCAGTTGCTTGCAGTTTGTTCTTTTAGGAAGATATGGATAATAATGCTAGGGATTAAGGACTCCCAAGGACCTACACCTGGTTCACGAAACAACTGGAAGTGGCACTAAGTGCCATGTTAGTTGACAAGCTGGTGATCAGTAGAAGGCTGGACTTGATGATCTCAGAGGTCTTTTCCAACCTAAATGATTCTGTGATTCTACAGCATCCATAGTCACTGTGACCCATTAACGAGTCTCAACTATGATTAAGGCTGAAACAAAAGTGATCAGGTAGAATGAAGCCACATAAAGCATCACAGATGGCATCTTCACCTTCCCCAGCCTTCTTTGAGATATAATTGCACGACATACAGATTGTATTGCTGAAATATTTTGAGGTGTGAAGAAAATTCAAGGATAGGTCATGCAAGTGGAGTTAATAACTGGTTCCTGGTTACTACCACGTTCTCATAATAATTCATGCATATACACATGTGCTTGTTATTTCATGAGCATTCTTTAGGGGGCATATATTGCCCTTGTTTCACATACCTGCAGCAGAATGAAACATCAAAATCACCTGCTGCATGTTTACACTTTTTCCCATATGTAGCATCCATGCTGAATTAGACCGCTGTCTACAGCACAAGAAAAATGGGGAATTGTGAAACACACGATCATCTGCCCTCAATGGAAAATGTGCATGAAAAAGCCACCCCCCAGCACAGATCATATTCATTACTGCTCAGAAACAGGTTGAAAAGGAGGCAGAAGTGTCCCTTATTTTGTAAAACATTCCACAGAATTACAGCAAAGACAGCAGTTGGCCTCTTACTCAGCTGCTTCACTTCTGGCTTTTTCCAGGAAGCTCTTCCCCTCATGCTATTTCTTCTCTGAAGTCAGACTAGGATCAGTGGCCCAGCTTCTTCCTGGCAGGAGACCAGAACAGGCAGCACCTGCCTTCTGTCTTCTGATTCCAGCACTGCTGGTGGCCGTCCCCATTCCACTGCTTCTTTTTTCTTCCCTTCCCTGACCTAATACTATCACCAACTGAAGATTAATGTCCGTGCAGCACACAAACGAACCTTGCCCTTGGAGCAAAGCTGCCCCAGAAGAGGTACACTCTTGGTGGGCTGCCAGATGGGGACTTCTGTAGCAGTTCTTGGTAAGTATCATCTTCTATCTGCCAAGATACCTCAGCCAAGGATCTCCCTGCAAGGAGGGCTTAAGCTGACTCCACCGTGAAGTGTCTTAAAACACATATATTCCTTCATCGTTATTCTCTGCAAATGCTGGCAATGTTTTATTTGAATAAAATGACTCACGAGCCTTGCCAAAAGCACAGTATCATTAAGGAATGTGATACAATGAATCAGAATTATTATTGGCAATATATCACTATTTGAGCTACGTTAGCAATTTCTTAACTTATTTAAATCCTTTACACAAACCCTGCAAATTCAACTCTGCCTTATCTGTATTGTATGCACAAATAAGCTGAGATCAGTACCTGAATTACATTTGTTATAGTTATAACATTTATGACATCCCAAACACACCACGGTCTTGTTAACGGTCTGTGGAGTTGTCAGCTGATACAGCAGAGACATCAGTGGTAAAAATGCAATATGGACTAAAAACTAAAAGTCCTGCAGTTAAGTGAGCGATGCCATTCTATGATTGCCAATATCTACATTTCGATAATGTCAAATATTTTATTCAGAACTGTTACTTCGCCTCGCCCTGGCTTCACAGGCATATGTTTGCCACCACAGTCAGTTACAGCCAAATAAAGATTTTTCCATTATCCTTCAGTGACTCCTCCCACTGATCATTATTCTCAATGAAACTTCAAAAGGTGGCAAGGAAAGATTATTTTTCTTGTTAATAAAGTCTGCAACAATTTCCTAAAAAGAATTCTCTCCTTCTTACTGAACAAGAGAGGTTATGAGCAAAAAGCCACTTCATAAATTAGCAAGAACAGACTTTTTCCCCTCTTCAAACACACAAATCAATGTCAGTCTGCACTGAACCGATATATATATCTAAACACCAGTCTACTGCCCCTGAAATGCTGCTCTTCTATTATCTGCCTGGAATTTGCTTTGAAAAAACCCAAACAACAAACAGAAACCACATTTGCAGCTTTCAAAATGAGGAATAGGTGCAACACCCCATAGTGTCCATAATATTTTGCCTGAGAAATGTTACTCCCCAGAAGAGCAGGCAATAAATTAACTCATAACTAGCAATTTCTGGAAATTAAAACTGAAATTTTTCAAGTGAATGGTATCTGTGGCCTGGTTATGAAGGTATAAACCAAGGTAAAAACTTAAAAATCAAGACAAAAAGGTAATGAAAAATATATATTAAAAGTAACCAGACAGAATGCACTGCTACTCCATGAATGACACATTTTCATCTGCCCCTTCTTACTGTATTATAATGAATTCTTTCTTTACCTGGAATAATTCGTCCAAAATACAAAGTTGCCAATTTTCAGGTATCATAAAAATGGACCCTTTAAAATGCACATGAAATATGGGTTTCCAGGATAAAAGTTTATGAGTAAGCTGATCTCAAGAGCTGGAAAGTGGGCCTGAACACAAGAAAATCAATTCCATTTTCAGTATCTTATCTATCTTGAATTTTGACTACTCTGGATGATTTCACAGCACTATAGTTCTGTTACTTCTGATTTCAGAAAATCAGAAGTAACAAACGGCATAAATACTATCATCTATTAAAAATAATAAAAATATTAAATAGAAATAACATTTGTTAAAAAAGTTAAAATGAAAGTAATTATTTCTGTGTCACAGTAAGTAAAAGAAGTGTATATTTATGGACAACATGAAGCAAAAATAGCTTGGTTTTATGACTTTTGGTTGTATTTGTTATATGAAAATGACTATGTAAAGTATTCTTGATATTAATAGATAGCAACATTTTAAGTTGCTAACCATTAACTTCTTCAAATTAGAGGAATGAGGTATAAACATAAATCTTTCTGTGGTAACATTAAAAGCTTTATTAAATTATAAACCAGAAACTAACTAAATGGACTCACCTTAGCTAATTACAACAGATACTCAAAAGCTATTCACCTCCTGTCTCTCTCAGATCTTCTTTATAAATGATCTACGCCTGACCCACTAACCTATTACAAAATTCTTGAAAACTAGAATACCTTAAAAAAGTTCACAAATAGAATTTTTCTGATGTAACTCATCATTATAGACAATTCATCTGATTTAGGGAGGGGGTGCAATTAAACAACAAAAAAACCCCAAACCTATTCCATACAAAGCTTTTTTTATTAGTCTATTCTTGCCAGAACTGGAAATAAAGCCTATTAGAAAGCAAAGATAACACACACACTCTACAGGTAACAGCCACAAAAACGTTGTGTAAGAGGTTAACAGGTACACATACTGTCTATGCTACAAGTGGCCCCAAAGACACCTAAAACACATCGTAACATATTTTACGACACACATACGTTTTCTCTTATCTGCCACTTTATGCTACTGTTTACCAGGAGCCTTTCAATACAGCAAGCGGTTGGGAACTGGCAGTAAATGTTACTGGCACCATTCACTACATGGGTGGGATAAGACAACAAAAAGAGCCCGTGCCTGAGAGCGTGAGCTAGATGGTGTGCTATATTAAACCAGAAGTTTACTTTTTTTTTTGTACAGCAATTTAAAACAGGGCAGAGCATCAAAATTACAGCAGGGGCAACATTTTGCTATAGCACAGTGACAAGAACAAGGTGTGAGCTCAAAATTATGGCTTCAAACACAGCTGGAAAACATCTGTGAGCCTATTCTCACCCTAAGCAAAGGCAGAAGATTAGCAAGGTGCCAGAAACTGCAAACACTTTCTCTGCTACCTAAAACACAAACCTGTGGATGGAAAACAAACACACCACTGGTTATAGGGAGAGACTAGACAACTAGTGCATAAGTAAGTGTCTATGTAGAGGTACTTCATGACATCTGACAGACTCTAGGCTGTCTATGGCATTTAAACAGAATTGACACAGGGTGATGGTGAAGCCAGGGGGCATCAAAGTACCTCATGTAGCTCTGTATTGCCAGCTGAATTGGGCCATTCATACACAGGTGGGCACCCACATCCC
This sequence comes from Oxyruncus cristatus, assembly GCA_013399855.1. NCBI lineage: Eukaryota > Metazoa > Chordata > Aves > Passeriformes > Cotingidae > Oxyruncus > Oxyruncus cristatus. The sequence goes on from VXAY01001697.1 coordinate 447,123, forward strand.
AGAATCTGAATGTAGAAGCTTCTCACCAGGCAACTAATATTATACTCTGAAAAGAATTATGGATGTTTTCTATGTTTATCACAGCTTTAGCATATTTGTTACAGTGCAGGTAATTAAATTAAGTACCTCAACTAAAGTACCATCCCAAACAAACATCCCTAAAAGCAGGTAGGGCAGCATCCCTCATACCATTTGTCTAAAGGCAAAATATCATACTTAAGCTAAACACAGACTAGTTTGGGGAAGACTTTGTGTCAAAGATAAATACTGTTTTTTCACCCCAGACTGAGTGTCAAAATTCAACAGTTACTTGCTGCTTACTCTTCTTTTATGGAGAGCTCTGTGAATGACCAAATGAAGCAGGGGCCAGACCCTTGATGGCACGTACAGAAACACATATGATCTCTTTGGGGGAAGAGAGAGGAAGAAAGATTCGGGAAGACTGCTGGAATGGCCAAGAGCAGCAGCATGTGATATGTATGACTTTTATTAATTACGGATCATACTTTTCACATATACTGAAGGTAGAAACAAAATAGTTTAGCTCTTCCATCTACCCCATCCTTCTTTCTCATTTGCCTTAGTAAACTGTAACAGTGTGGAACACACCATCATCCATCATACTGAGCAGACAAATTTTAATTCTGCAGTCTATCTCCATTCAATCTGCAGCAGCTCTTGAGAGACAATTAAATTGTTGCCAAGATGGTAAGTGCCAATGAGATGATATTGTAATAGTACTCAAACATATTCAACACAGTGAACACTTTACTCCTTGTCTCCTTGTCTGCCAAAAGAACACAGCCAAAGAAAAATGTTTCTCACCATCGGTATTTGCCATTTATATGGATCAGAACTGCATGAATCACAGGCTCTGAAGAGACAATTCCCCTCTAAAGACAGTGGTGTAAGACTGTCTGCCATTCCTCCAAACAGGTAACTCAAATCATACATGTCCAACTTCTGGGTGACACCAAACACATCATCCAACACCTCAAAAGTCTTGATAAAAAAGTCAACCAGATGGTAAAATTGGTGGTCTTTTACATTAATACACTTGCTAGTTAATAAAATAGGAGTGTTTCTAATGCCCTAAAGGTTTCCATGTGGGAATCCAATGCTTAAGTTCCACTGACATAGAACATGAAAAAATCATTTGAAACACATCTGAGGGCTACATAAAAAAAAAAAAGACAAAACCACATCCTGTCCTTCCTGAAACAAAAATGCCCCATAACTTCCCTTTGTATCTACCAGCATTTCAGCAAGCCCAGCAATGCTGTCCCATTCTTGTACCTCACCAGCAAGAAAAATAACACTGAAATTAATATGGCATATATGCTGCACCAACAGACACCCACGTTGCTCTACCCTCTGCTAACATCAGCTTTTCTTATATACTGTCACTTGTCAATTATACTTCCACGACATGGTTTACTTTGAATGCAAGTGCTTTTGGCACCAACCTGTCATGTCTTATCCGTCAGAAAAGCAACATGCACACCTGTAGCACTATAAATAGCACCTGTGTTGTTTTGAACAACACATTTATTTTCTTGCCCAAGGGTGAGCTGTAACCTGTAATGTTACAAACAAGACCCTGGCTGGAAATGGACTGTTTAGAATTAGCTTGGAGGAAAGACCGAAGGAATAGCAAAGTAAGATGCAGCAGAACGAAGAAAATTGTGATCATAACAAGGGAAAAAAACAAGTTAACAGCAGCAACATAGGGAAACTTAAATCAGGAGTAAGCAGCAAAAGACACATCTTCCAGAGGCTCTGGAATACATTTTAAATGCAGTGCAAAAAAGCAGCAATGTCCCAGGATAGTTTCGGAGTGACAGTATCTCCCACCACTTTAACAGTCAGCCCTATCAGACCTAAAACAAGAGCAAGGTGTTGACCCCTGCCATAAGCACTCATCGTGGATTCACAGCACAGATGGATTAACAGCAAGCTCAGGAATAGGAAAGAGAATGAAAATCTGAAACCCCTGATTTGTATGTAACTGCATCCACGATGAACATGCATACATCAAGCTTGAAACACGATCAGTTCTTTTAACCAACTATTAGCCTACTAAAACATGCTCTTTACTTTTTTTTATTCTTTCTTCACTCGTGGTCATCCTTGCAGCATTTTAAAACAGACTAAAGCAACAACTTTCAGAATGAGGTCACAGATTACATTTTGTAGCAAACTGCTTAACAACTGCATACTTCAATCATTCACACAGGCTTAAATTATTTGTCACAATTTATGGACAATCCATCTTTAAAATGGAACTGGCACTTGACGCAGAGAGAAGACCACTTCTCAGGAAAGCATGCAACCCACCTCCATTAATCCTATTTGGTTGCTGATCTGGAGTTTGGGCTTGAGGAGAGTAGTAGGGTTGCTGATAAGTATTTGTAGGGAATTGTGGGGAAGTAGGGCTTCTCCTGCAGTCCCGGATACTGGAGAAAGTCTGTGAGTGCGGAATCCCTCTCTGGAAGGGGGAGCAGCGAGTCAGACGTGGCTGCGGAGGTGGAAGGTGGTCAAACTCTTCCTCGTCCTCAAGACTATAGCGATCATATTCCTGGTCACATGTCCCTTTCTTTCCCACATGCAGAGAGACGCTGGAAGTGTGCCTTGACACAGATGCTGAAGTTGAAGCATAATCTTGCCTAAGGCCTGTAAATTCCAAGAGGAGGATGATTCAGCTCCTGGTGATTAACTCTTAATATGCACTTCAAGCTTGAAAACTAAGCAGGTAAGTAGACATAATTTTATAGCGAGAATTGGATTTACAGTGTAACTAGGCTGAAGATCTGACGTAGGATTCATCTGATCTAATTTGCAGTTCTACCTTTCAGGCATCTAAACCCAAATTATTTCCCTCAAGACCCCTTTTTAAAAAAAATTCAAAGAGAATATCGGTGTCTCCAAAAGATGTCTTAGATGCCTCTCTTAACATAAGATGAATCCCCTTCACAAGGCACCTAGTTCTATGCCAATAAAAAGACTACATGAGTACTAAGTTTTTAACTATAAAATATTCTTAATTAGAGCAATTACACTCATGTTAGTTTTCCAAGCCACTGCTATTAAACTTTTAATTTCATGCAATAAAAATGCTGACAATGACATTTCTTAAACTTTTAACCCATGTAAATATTCTGGCTCTCCACCCTCTCTGAACCAGAACTAGTTCCTAATAGCATCTGGTCTCATCAACAAGGCTTAGTGGTAATGAAACACAACCATGTTTTACACAGGTACACAATTCTACCACCCTCTTCTTAGAACACCAGGTTTTGGAAATCATCCCACTATTAGCACTTCCCCAGAAGAGACTGTTTGCTGCAGGTCAAGTGAGAGGGAAACATTCACAACCCTTGCACATCCCCCCTTTCGCCAGCTGCACAGTAGCCAGAGAAAAAAGCGATGTACATCACATTTCCAGGAGCCAAGTATTTCTGCCAATAGCTGCAGATAACAGCCTTCCTAGATTTACAAAAAGCCCTCAGCTTTAACAGATGTCTTTGCTTCATAATAGAAACTTTCTAATATGCTTCCTCTCTCCATCCTCGAGTGGGAGTTTCTATTTGTGGCTGTGAAGAGAGCGTGCCTGCATGCACGTATAGAACTACCACTTTCCACAGGATTACATGGACAACAACTGTCACGTGCTCAAACATTCTGTACCAGCTGCTACTACATGGATACAACCACTGCACCTGACACATATTAGAAGAAAAAACAGTGTTTTCCTTTCCAGTTTGCCAATGACCTGATTCCTTAAAGAGCTAAGTACCTGAAATATTTTTTAAACCTCACTCTGGCGATGAGCACACCTGTCATTTAAGTTATGCAATCCTTTTTATCTTTGCCAGTAATAATTTTTTTCTTTTTAAAATTAAGACACTTGCTAATTTCTCTGCTGAACATAATAAGCACTGCTAAATACTCAGCAAGTTTGACTGCTGACAAGTGATCGCTCTGCCTGCTCAGTCTGGTGACTGAAGACAGATCACTGCTCTAATTTTTTCTTCACAATTTATTTTTGTTTTATATAATCACTTATTATTTGGCATTTTCCTTCTGGCCCTGTCTCTGAATTTCTCTTGCTTTTAATCTCACCAATTCCTCCTTGATGTCTTGCTTGGCACTAATAGGAAGTGAGGAAGATACTGCACCGACTGTCTCAGAGACCTCTAAGACAAATGCCCTTTATTTATGAATAAATTTTCCAAAAATTACTATTTAGCCAAACTATATACTTTGTCAAACAAGACTTTGGGCTCAGATTTGTGCATAATCACTAGTTTCAAACCAAGATGCTAAATTTAAAGGCCCCAATTCAGTATTCAAAGGGGATTTCATTTCAAAATTCACCTGATAATTAAGAAACTCAAACTTGAGGCAAAGAAAGTGACAAGAGCTGCTTATTTTTGCCTTTCTCATGAAACATGAGAAAAATGTTTAGCATCTTCCCTCTCCAGAAATAAAATTATTTCAATTAATGTGGTAAGACATTATAAATCCTCTAAATCTAAATGTACTCTATATAGATATACCAGTCTGAATTCAGAAAAATACAAACATCAAATTTTGAGAGATCCAGTACCATTTCAGATTAACCCAAACCCAACAATGTGCACACCTTCTCCATGCAGGTGAAGAGTTTTTCCACCTGTCACTCAAGAGGCAACACCGTTTAAGAAAAATCACACTTGACTAAGACCAGACTGGAGCAGTTTTAACTGCTGTAGCAAATCTTCCTTAGACTATTATAAAAAAACAAAAAATAAAAAGGCCACCTACTCTCCTCCTGTAGACGAGCCATGATCTGAACATCAGTGAGATCCTGCAGCTTGTATCCCATTGAGATGGAATCATCTTCCAGCTCTGAAGTGCTCAATTCACTGTCTATTGATGACTGTGGACTCAAAGGGGAACTCCTAGAAATGTAACCTATGTAAGAAAACAAACTTTAGGCTGCAAATATGTCTGGTCATCTTTCCTTCATGATCATCTGCCCTTTATACTACAGTAGTTTAAAATATTTTCTGCATAGCACATAAAAACTTCCAGAAGTGTAGTTCCATTCATTAACAATTAGCAAAGAACTTTGATACTCATGAGAAGTAGTAAGTGTAGTAATAGATCAGGAATTCCTTTGCTTGTTCCCAAAATAGCACTGAATAGCCCAGACAATGAATAATTTATGCAATACAGCTCTGATACAGCTCAAATTAGCTAGCATAGTCTAACCACATCTGCATTAGAATCTCTCTTATGGGCCTGTGATTCTTCCTACTCTGTTCTGAAACGCAAGTGTGTATGTGGCACCAACTTCTGGTCAGTACTCAGATGCCATATCAGAGCCATTTAGCTTAATTTTACTGTTTCTTCTTTTTTATAAATTGTTTATAATTATCAGATAAATCAAGGACAGTAACAATTAAGATTGAACATTATGCAACAGAGAAAGCGTTGCCCCTTTCACAGAGCTACCTTTTGGAGAAAGCTCTTGATTCCACTTTTCCCCTGCATGATAGCAACACAGAAACTACTTTGCAATTAGTTGCATGAGCTAGTTGTTGCTCCACTTTAAAGAAAAATCTTTCAACTAAAACAGTAAATCACTTTCTAATATCCTCTGGACCACCAGAGACACAAAGCCTGCAGGGCAAGAACTGCTATGACTTGGCTCACCAGCTGTGCTTTTATCACAGATGTGTTTTCATCCCCTAGCACTGTTGAAAGCAGCCACCTAAAATTCATCCTCAATTCAGCTGTTCTCTAATTATATCTCTGAAAGAAGAGGACAAGCAGGGGACTACTTTGCTTTGGAAGGACTGTAAGGAGTAAACCTGTTTGCTTTTTCAAATGTACAAGTTACAGTAGTCCCTGAGGTTCTGCAGAGGTAGTAATAGCTGTGCTCTTTTGGAGCAGCAGTGGGAAGCTAGACAAGATACCTGAGGGTATCTCAAACAGCATGAGACACTTTCATTCAGGAACTAGATTTCATCCCACTGAATAGGGAAGCTCAGACATTTCACTCACATGCAGAAAGCTACATCAGGCATTCAGCCTGGAGCTTCATCTCACCCACAGTCCCATATCCCTTTGCAGTGATTTTATGGGTTGTAAGGAAAATTGTACTCAGATCTGTGTAACACTGATACTAACTGTCTTAGCCCACGCCTGCTCCCATCAGCAATAAAATGCTAATGCCTCTTCCCTGGGAGATTATTTTCTCCACTGCCACTGCTGCTTAACAGAAGTCATAGATACAAACTGACTCCTGATACTTGTACTGAAGAAGCAAAAAGGCAAATCCTTCCAATTCACAGACCATAGAAAGTTTGTATTTTTCCCCCAACTCCATCTTCCCTGAAAATCAGTGGTAAACATGAATCTTGGATAGTAGCAACAACACCAGCTTGAAAACAGCCATGATTCTCACAGTTATTTTTATTATAGAGAAAGTCTCCTTGCAATTTTATTACACAGCTGCACATATGTTTCTGCAGACACAAGAAATGGGCACTATGGGGCAGAAATGAGCAGCAAAGCTGGGTACTGTTTAAGATGACACAGTCACAACTATACTATCAGCTGAACCATTATTGATGTTTACTAGTATCACTTTTCCATAACATGCTGCATAACAGAAGATAACCTGTAGTTAATTTAATTAGGAAGATAACATGCAGTTAATTACCAAATTTTAGGTCATTAAAAAAATATCTCCCTATGAAGTGTGCGTTTATATACAATCATCTGAAAAGTGTACTGCTGTTAAATGCTAGCAAGATTAGATTAAATTAAGCAACTCTGTAAGCACCACAATCAACAAAGATAAGCATTACCTGTCCGTTCAGGTGTTAGTATTGTCTTACTGGAGGTTTTAGAGAAGCTGGGACTATTAAAACCATTGGTATATGGGGTGAGTCTTGCAACAGGACTATAGGGAAAAGCCAAGGAGACAGGTGTAGAGAAGAGGTTCCGCCATCGGCTAGCTGTTAAGGATATCGGGGGGGGGGGGAACAACATTTATAGTTATTAATAAAATAGTGCTGTTAGAGAGAAAAATAATTTCATCTTAATCTGTTCGTTACACATTTTTTACTTATTACAAAAGGAAAACAATGGAAAATTCAGCAGCAAATCAGAGCATCAGCACAGTCTTCTACGTGTGTAAATGTGCTCCAAAAGCTTTTCTAGCAATTATGTCTTGTTTAACATTTTCTACATATACACCTTTTTGGTACACATGCATCACATACATCACTGGGTGCCAAATAACAGAGGAAGTAAAAACTGCTACAGTCAATAGAGAAACACAAATGAAATTTTTAATGCTCTTCAAGGAATTGTTCATGGCAATCAATCATCACACAATTGAATTAGCAGCTAAATTATCAGTTAGAGGAGTTTAGAGACACAGGAGTAAAAGACGCTTAACCATCAAGTGCTAAAAACAAGTGTAATCCCATAGCAAGCTTTTAAGCTACCATATTTTCCGTTCTCTTTTTACAGTATCAAATTCCTGATTGCATAAGCATTATTTTTTTGTTTTTCACTCTTTCTGCAGGACCAACCAAATAACAGAATAAGGCATCTCTTTTTCTACATACTGTTTACAAAAAGCTTGCAAGGCATCTGGTCTTCTTAGCACTATCACAAAACGCTCAGAGTAGGCAAAAATAAAGCTAAAGGTTTATTCAATTTACATTTTCTTAGCTCATCCAGTAAAACTATTAATACAACTGTCCTTTGTTTTGCCCATTTTTAACACACCTTCAAAAGGTAAACTAAACAACATCCACATGCTCTTCAGAAAATAAATACTAATGATAAAATTGTTTTAAGTAGAATGCAAAGGAAAATTTTAAAAGTATAAATTTCAGAGAACCCATTAAGATACAAGCAAATATGAAAAACATACGATAGTATTGCCCTTTTTTTTCTTCTTGATAGAATCTATTTTGTCCTCACAGATGTTATGTACAGCCAAACAAGAGGGGGAGCCAGGAACATACCTATATCTAGCTTTGGAATCAAGGGCATAACCTCAATGCTTAGCAGGTGTACTTTGTAGTGTCAGATGCCACAAACTGGTTTTCAAAACCAGAAGGGCGCAAAAGCCCTCAAAATCTATTCTCCATCACATGGCTACTTTAATACCAGAAATCTGCCGTGTTATTATTAGGACCTGTTCATCTGGTCATCTTAAACACTCATGGATATTAAAATAATACTAAGGTTCTCTATTTTCAAATCCGACAACAAAAAGATTTAGCAGGACATACAAACTTCATTCCTCCTTGTTAACATCAACACCAAGTGGTCATGGGGACAGCAGGGATATCTCATTGGTGGGCTGTCAATCACATCCTTGCAGTCTCTTGGAGTGATCAGTTGTCACCAGTCCATGACGTGCTATCTTTCTCCTTTTGCTTGGACCCACTTAAATGTACTCCTGGGTTTCTAAGGAGTAAATAGCCTTTTCTACTCTTCCAGAAGTGCTACTAAGCTTGGAGTGAAGGCAACCTCCTGGTTCCAGTGCCAGCACAAAGCAGTCTGCTGGGAACACGGATTACCTTCAAGGCTTAGGTTCTGTGGGAGGTAACTGAAGTACACCTTAGTAATATAAAAAAATTAAAATCGTGTTCTTTGCTGTCTCCTCAAAGAATTATTGCAATTCCCTCCTTTTGACAATTCTAGTTTCTTCAAGCTTAAAGAAACCTAAAGGTCTGAGATCTTACGTAAAGTCAGCATCAGCATCACCTTTAGGAAGGGCCTCAATGCTCGGCCACACAACTCAGAATTCCCAGTTGGGCCATTTGTCCTTTACATTCACTAACGTGATCAGAGCCAACACAGATGGACACAACTCTATAAACTAGCAATTAACACAAATCCCTGGGGATGAGATTAGGAACAGGAAAACCCATGTGATGAATAAGTGGCTTAAAGACTTGTGCTATCCGAATTTTGGTTTTTTTGATCATGGGGCAGTTTATACAGCACCAGGCCTGCTGGAGACAGATGGGATTCACCTATTAAGCAAGGGAAAAAGGATTCTAGCCCACAAGTCAGCAGGGATGATTGAGGGGCTTTAAACTAGGTTTGAAGGGGAAAGCGGATAAGACCAGGCTCTCCAGAGATGAGCCTATGAGCAGCAAGCCAGAGTTAGGGACAAAATCAGCAGCCCAGCTGAAGTGCATCTACCCTAATGCACACAAGATGGGTAACAAACAAGAGGAGCTGGAAGCTGCAGCAGGAAAACTATGATGTAGTTGCCACCACGGAAATGTGGTGGGATGATGCGCATGACTGGAGTGCTGCCATGGATGGCTACAAGCTCTTCAGAAGAGATAGGCAAGGTAGGAGAGGTGGAGGGATGGCTCTATGTGTCAGAGAGTCTTTCGACTGTAGAGAGGTTGAGAATGATGACAAGGTTGAGTGCCTATGGGTAAGAATCAGGGGGAAGGCCAACAAGGCTGACATCCTGGTGGGAGTCTATGACAGACCACCCAAGCAGGGTGAAGAGGTGAATGAACAGTTCTATCAGCAGCTGGCTGATGTTTCACCATCATCAGCTTTTGTTCTTGTGGGAGAATGTAACCTGCTGGATGTCTGCTGGAAACTCAACATAGTGGGCAGGAGGCAATTCTAAGAGATTGCTGGAGTGTGTGTAGGATAATTTCCTGTTGCAGCCAGCAAATGAGCCTACCCAGGGTGAAGCCCCGCTAGATCTGCTGATTACAAACAGAGCAGAGCTGGTGGGTGATGTGGTGGTCAGAGGCTGTCTTGGGCACAGCAACCATGAAATGATAAGAGTTTTCAATACTTGATGAAGTAAGGAGGGGTATCAACAAAACCCCTACCCTAGACTTCTGGAGGGCAGACTTTCCTGTTCAGGACAATGATTCAGAAAGTGCCTTAGGAAGTTCTTAAAAACAAAGCTAGGAAAGCTGGACATACTTTAAGAACAAATCTTGAAGGTGCAAGAGCAAGCTGTCCCTATGTGCCTAAAGATGAGCTTGGTGGGGAAGAAGACCAGTCTGGCTGAGCAGGGAGCATTCACAGGAACTCAGGGGAGAAAAAAAGGTGTATCACCTTTCAAAAAAGGGGCAGGCAACTCAGGAAACATTTAAGGATGTTGTGATGTCATGCAGAAAGAAAATTAGAGAGGCAAAAGCTCAATTAGAACTTAATCTGGCCAGTTCTGTAAAGGATAATAAAAAGTGGTTTTAGAAATACACTGATAGCAAAAGGAGGGGCAAGGAAAACTTTCATTCCTTGTTTGATGCAGGGGAAATATAGTCACCTAAGAAGAGAAGAAGACTGAGGTACTTAACACCTTCTTTGCCTCAGTCTTTATTGAGATCAGTTATCCTCAGACAATTGGCCTCCTGTACAGATAGTCAGAAATGCGAAGTAGAATGGACCCGCTGTAATCCAGGAGAAAGTAGTTAGCGACCTGTTGAGCCCTTAGATACTCAGTCTATGTGACCAGATGGAATCTATCCTAGGGTGATAAGGGAACTGGCAGAAGAGCTCACCAAGCCATTCTCCATCATTTATCACCAGTCCCGGTTGACTGGGGAAGTCCCAGATGACTGGAGGTTGGTCAATGTGACATCCATCCACAAGAAGGGCCAGAAGGTGCATTTGACGAACTACAGGCCTGTCAGACTGACCTCGGTGCCTCGCAAAGTTATAGAACAGATTATCTTGAATGCAATCACAGTGCACACACAGGAGTATACCTCAAGTACTGTGTCCAGTTCTGGGCTCCTCAATTCAGGAAGGACATATACTTCCTGGAGCGGGTCCAGAGAAGGGTAAAAATTCTGTTGAAGGGTCTGGAGTGCATGTCCTAGGAGGAGTTGGGGTCGTTTAGCCTGGAGAAGAGGCTCAGGGGTGATCTTATCTCTCTGCAACTACCTGAAAGGAAGCCGTGGAAAGGTGGGATCAGCCTCTTCTTCCAGGCAATTAGCAACAGAAGAGAAGACATATATAGCCTTAAGCTGAGCCAGGGGAGGTTGGATATTAGGAAGAAATTCTTCACAGAAGGGGTGCTTAGATATTGGAGTTGGCTGCCCAGGAAGTGGTGGAGGTACCATCCCTAGAGGTGTTTAAGGACAGACTGGGAGTGGCACTGAGTGCCATGGTCTAGTTGATATGACAGTGTTTGTCATAGTTTGGACTCAATGATCTCCAAGGTATTTTCCAATCTGATTGATTCTGTAACTGACACGGAATTAATAACAAGAAATTGATTTGAAGCATTCACTGAAAGAAATGCATGCAACAGAGTACATCTCAATATCACATCCAAAGCTAACATCTGTCATTTCCACTAGAAATCATCAGGAAGAGCAAGGAACGGCACTTCCTTGTGATTTTATTTTTCTGCCTAGCACAAGCTACTGTTTTGTAGCAGCCTGATGATTTGCCAGGCCAATTAGCTGCCAGCATGTTCTCACCCCCAGATGTGGTCAAGCGTACAGCACAAATAAACATCATTCATTACCCTCTACAATAATTGCTGTGAGCTGGCCCACTGAGCACAAAGCAACAGTTATCACAACTATGAAAGCAAGAACCCACATGAGAATATAATTAGTATTTATGGCAAAGCAGATTCAAACTCCTCTTTCAAATAGCATGTGTTCTCACGGAAACACAGACAAGACACCAAGAAACTCTATCTACACTGATCTCTATTTATACTGAATCTCTAGAGATATCAGTGTAAAATATCCACACTTCTACAAACTTTTGCCACCATGCTTAAAATAAAACTTCAAAGTGTTTAAGCATCAGTAAAGGATAGAGACAGATTTTTTAGATATATGATTAAATCCATCGTTTAGGATCAAATATAGAAAACTGTCTCATTAGCTTTCAAACGGAAATATCAAAGCACATAGAGTAATTTACAGTATTAATAAAGACCGAAAAGTTAGATCTACTGAAGTTTTATGCTAATGCCAAACCCATAAAAAGCTATGCAGGAAGCAAATGCTAAAGACATGTAGGCAAATACATTAATTAATGTAAAAATTGTGAAATCCCAAAACTGTGCAATGCATAGTAGTTTGAGGATAACTGAATCAGAGACTGTCCTGGTCAGCACGATAAAACACCACTATAGTATGCATGGATGAGACAATGGTGTTAAGACCCCTCTGTTTACCGTAGATAATAATGTCTAAACCACCTAAGAGGCTGGTTTAGACAGAGACTGATTTAGAGGCTGGTAAGCCTCCTCAGTAAGGCTTATCTAATACCTCGTTCCCCAAGACAGGTATTCAATCTTCACTTTTGGTCCCTGTAAAGTAGCAATTCAGAATCTGAAAAGTACTCCTGCAGTCAGATGTATATCTGGGAATAGTAAATGTCTAACTCACTTGAAAAGACTGACAGAGGAAGACATGGTGAGAGTCCCCACTACTCACTGAATAGTGCTCCTATTGGGACATTTGTCCGGAAGTGGGAAACATGGGCTCCCACCACTCAGCAGCCTGAAGAGATTTACATGGGTCACTAGAAAACCCTGAGCTCCTGTTAGAACTTGAAGTAGTCTGACGTAGAAGAGAGATGCTAGATACTCAAGAGCAACCAACACTGCACTGCCCCTATCCAGGAACAGATCTTCAGGGAGCTAAGTTTTCCGAGAAGAAGAATCTATATTTCAAGTACCTCAGTAACTTCCAAACACATAGACCTTAGAAGTACATATAATCCTTAGCTCTGCTTCACGGGGGGAGGCATTCAGCTCCTGTGCTCAGAAGAGGACTGTAACACCTTCCAGGGTTTATGTGAACAGTGTTTCAAAGCATTCCTTTGCAACTGCAAGTCCTAAATATTTGCTTGATGTTAAGCTGTAACAATTCATATACCTCAACAGCTGCCTCAGCAAAAGTAAAACAGACCTCTTTTGAAGGTACAATCAGAAAGACTATCTAAATTGCAGCAGTATCTAGAACTTCCAGCTAGCACAGCAAAGTAATGCAATAAGCAATGGTGTTTGGTATACTGCAATTGGTGTGAGCAGGGAAGATTTCAAGGTAAATGTACAACTACTGTACTTCAATGTAACAGTGAAAGACTGACCTGAAAATTGTCTTTGGTCACACTGCATGCTGGAAAAACAACCACAGTGCTGTCCAGCTGCAGCATGCTGAAAAGCATTCTCTGACCCAACTTTGCACAAAAGTGATTTCACAACATCAAAGAATTCAAAAAGTCTAGAAAGAAAATGGAATTGAGAGGTCTGAGCTACTTCCTACAAACCACAAAAAAAGGATACTGCAGCTTAGCTATGTGCTTTGGAGACTTGGGTTGCGGATTTTTTCTTTCGTTTCATTGGTGTTTTTGTAATTTGCCTCTTTAAGGCACACTCTTTACCATACAGCTATACAAACAGACAAGCACAGAAGCTTTGTGAAAAATGTAACTGTCTCAGAATTCATTTTCTTTCTGGGTGCACAACTCTCCCTGCATGCACAGGTACAAAAGAAAATCTTTTGAGCAGAGGTAACAGCCAAACTTGGCTTCCCAGCTTCTCTTTTTCGAGAAATTGGCCAAATATTATGCTGAAGAATTACGCCTTAGGCACAACCTAGGGCCCAAATGTCTGTCCCCTCCCCAGCTCCCAATTTTTACATAAACTGTCAGTTTGACGCATTTTCAGTCTATTTGGTGAATTCTTAACCAGATCCCATGAACACACAAGCTCTCACATCTCAGGTCGTTTAAAGCAAAACCGACCTTTCTGAGCAGGAGAATCATTCTCATGTATTACTGCGTAAGGTAAACTGAAACAAAACATGCAGCCCCAGATTCTTCTACCAAATTATTAGCATCAAATAAAGAATTAGGAACCTTCCAAAACAGGGAATTCCTACCAAACAGCACCATGAACACAAAAATTGACATGGAAAACTACACAAACCCTTAAAAGAAGAATCCATCAAAGGTTAAAAAATCACATCTAATTCAGAGGTCACATCTGGCTCAGTCAGTGTCTGAACTGGATATACAGCTGGAATGGTGTCAGGGCAGGCATGTATGCTATTTCCTCACATTCTCTATCTATTTATGGCACTTTAAGACACTGGATCCTACGTCCCAGACACAAGGAAGATTCTCTTATGTACAGACATTGATGGCTGACCTCGTCACCTCACGATACAATATACTCCAAGAGAAAGGACAGGGCGCAATTCATCTCACCTCCACTTGCCAAGGACAGGAGCTGTGCCCCTTTGTCTGCTCTGCCTACAAAGGCAGCCCAGTGTGACTGGCTCCAATACAGATCTCTGCATGCACTGAAATGAAACTCACTCTGGCAGTATTCATTGCAGAGAACAATATACAGAGCTTAAAAACAGATTTCAAAGACAGCATTCAGTTTTCACTTTTTCTAAGCAATTGAAAAAGACAACTCCTGCAGCACTAGAGCACTGCAATGCTTGCATCCATCCTACTCAAACAGCTTGCAAATATTCAACTAAAGTTACTGAACATCTTTCTCAGCAGCAGTTCCCATTGAAAGGGGACATTTATGTAAATTAATTTTTTTTAAAAAAGGAAGAGTTTCTCAATCCCCTTTAGCAGGATGACAAAGCTCAGTTGTACCAGGGCATTTAAGGGAGAGGTGAAGAAGCAGAGAACAGCAGCGGGAAGGTGGGGCTGCTGAAGTCAATACTGCCTCCAAAAAACACACCACAGAGCAGCCTCCAAGATGTGTGTAAAGCAGGGTGAGATAAACTCAGTGTCAGACACCAATAATTTACTTGCACATACAGTGCAGAGTGAAACAACAGCACTTTCATTGTATTTTAAGAATTAGCAACAAAAAAGGGAACAAAATGGTAACCCCCTTACAGTGTCACTCACAGGGTAAAGATTTACCACCGTGATGTGCAGACAACGCACCTAAGGCAACAAAAACTCTCGCAGTGCCAGCTGGACAGACCTCCTATCTCCACTGGTTCTGGCCGTAAATTATCAGGTCTCTGGTTAGGTTCACCCAGCATGTACTGACTGAAATGGGATAGAAAGTCATCCAATAATCCAAGTAGTAGATCTGAAGAGGCAGCAATTCCTGTAGGCACAAATGAAGTTAGAACAGGACATACCTCCTTGACAAAGACAAAACAGGTTACAGTCCAATATAAAGGGATGAGAGGAAAACCCAACTACAGCAAACTAAGGATCATCTTATTCCAAAGGTAGTGGATTCACAAGAGACTTTTAGATTTGTTTACACTATACAGCAGAGTATCCAAGAGCCCTAAGAAGTCTACTCTATCTCCCCAGAAAAAACAGGGCTGTACCAAGAAACCAGTGTCTTCCACAACCAGCATAAGCAGCTGGCTGCAACCCAGTCTGATGGGTACAACTAAGCCAGTCTCAAATAGTTCAAATAACTTTGCCAAAAGCTCTACATCATGCTAGTTTATGAGTGGTGGAACAGGTGGCTTCACAAAGCCATTGCTATTGCACACTATGGCATGGCAAAGCATTAAGATTTAAGCAGAGCTGTGTCAGAAGTCATGACACATACACCACTTTAACATTGTTTGACCATTGTGTTCATTGTCAATCACATTCTACTCACTGCCTGTTAATCTAAAGGGAAATTATTTTTGTTGGCACAATCTGTGAAAGACTTTATATTTTCCTTAATAAAACACAGGTCTATAATTGATTACACACACTTGCACGTTACCATTATGAAAGAGACATTCATATTCTCTGATGTCATCACAAGAAAAATCCAAACTCTCATGCTCATTGCATGAACATTGTGAAACTCATCCCAATCTTACCTCCTTCTTGAACTAGTTACCTTTGATAACTGCTTTGCCTGTACTTGAGTGACAGCATGATACAGCAAAACCCCCCAGACTACTGTGGGAAGCATATCTGGCAATCACTCAGAACTGGTTTAATTATTCTTTTGGCCACAATACTCCACAAATAGTAAAACCACCTATATTTTGAACAGAAAAAAAATCTTTTCTGTCTAAGTGCTGGCGCTCCAGTTTGTAGCATCCCCCAGGTCTGAGAAACAGTGTGTCTGGGTTTCAGGACATCTTGTCACTGAGTACTTGCTTACAGAGCACTGGCAACCTCTGTCTGCCATATAGTTCATACCTTTTAAATTCAGTGAAGATTTGCTTTGCAGACCAGTATGACATCCACTCTGAAACAGCCAAGAGAATGTCTGTAGATAAGCAGCAGTGAGGAGCATGTGGCTGCAGGCATCACCTCCTGCCATAATTCAAAATTAGCAGCATCCTCAGCAGAGGTGCTTGCCCAGGATGCAGCTCTCACACAGCAGAACACCGGTTTTGTAGCCACTGTGCAGATTTATTACACCACAGTTCTGTGGATCATGGCATTATCCAAAAATAGGAGGACATACATCTGTTTTCTCTGACTCAAAACTGCCATACTGTCACAGAGTATGCCTCACACAGAGGTGCCTTTAACTGTAACAGGATCAATGACATATTCTCATGGAGTAGGAAGGACGTACAGTCTTGGAACCTCACCTGAAATCAGGTAGTTTGTAGCGTTTGCCACTAATTTTCAGGTCTGGTGTAAAGAAACAAAGGAAGTTTAAAGTCAGGTCTGTAATCTGATCAAGTTAAAAAAAAAAAAGGCACTAATTAAACAGCCTTAACCAGGAGAAAATGTAGAAATTCCTTCCACTTTCAGATGGAGAGTAGTTACCAGAGCTGTTACTTTGAAAGACAGCAAACCACATAACAGAAAGGATCAGGGGTGCTGTAGCTCTACAACCCTTCCCCAGCTGAATCCCCTAACTCACTACTCCCACTAGCCAAGATTCTGGATCAATAAAGAGAGAAACCTAATATCATACATTAATAATGTATGTTGGAGTGGGGGATTTGCTTGTAATACAGGCCCACGATCATAAATCTGTACACTTAAGACCTTCAACATCCTAAAAAGTACCTGGTGGTAAAAAAAAGGCTTCTTTGGACATGATTATATTTTATTCAGAAGCAGGCTCTCAAGCTACCAATCCATCTGGTGTATATATACTAGTTATGTGACTTTTGCTACAGGTCCTCCTCTTCCCCAGCCAGACAGCTCTGTTCCTTGGGGATATCCTTATGTGAGCATTTTGCCTCAGCATCCAAGGGGAAGGAGAAGTGTCTCATGTCCCCTTATTCAGAGGGGCTTTCACCCACCCTTGTACATGTCACATAGGTTGCAGTGACAATCTTTTTTAGTTGCAGAAGCTGGTAAATTCATTTTTTGATAGCTCTGTCAGATTACTCCTTGAACTAGTACTTATGGTAACCATGCTTTTCTTGGGCATCTCTCTTGCAGCTCTAAGATACTTGTTTCCCCAAACCAGTCTACTCCACACATACACTCAATTCTTTGGATTACTTAATAAAGACCAAGTAAGCCTGTTGGTGCTGGGGTATTTCCCCAGCACCATAGAATAATACCTGTAAGTGACTCTTACACTGAGGAAAGTTGTTCTTTATGACAACACTCCACAAGCGTTACATGAAGTAAATTATATTAATATATAAAATATAAATATATTAATTAATACAAGAAAATACAAGAAAAACCTTCCAAAACAAATACATGTACCTGCCAGGGACTCCTACAAAAGCAGGACATGGATTCACATCTTTTCACATGCTTGACAAACTGAACTATGCTGCACTTACATCTCCAGAATAAACCTGACCTTCCCTGTTCTTGTACAAATGGCAAGCACACCACTATTTGCTCTGTGAGACAGAACGCTATGGCACCCGGGTAAGTTTTGCAAAGCCCTCCTCAAGCAAAATCTCTGAATTTGGGGAATCAAACTCCAGAGTTTGAACTGTTTGTACTGATCACTGCCAGTCCAATCTGGAGCATGAACTTACTGTATTTTCAGTCATGTGGGAACCAACACAAACAGAAACTCAGCTTATCACATTTTTACCTCAAATATAAAGCAGAAAACTCCTCTCAACGTTATTTGACATTCATCTCCAAAAAGCATACAATTAGTAGGCAAAATACCGTAGAGAACATGAACAAAATGCACAAACCACAAGAAAACTATAGACTTCCAGTAACTTCAGTAGGTTTTGGGTCAACAAGTTCTTTTGTCTACTACATTTCTAATACTCTGTTTTCCACTACTTTTAACTAGCACATTGTACATTAAATGTAATTACAAAAGATTTTTAAAATGCTATTTAGTTATCGCCTCTCCTGCCATAAAACTGGAGACATGTAACTCTTGTCTCAGGTTAATTCTGAAGTGGTAGGAGACCTGTTTTCAACAGAATTAATTCCACTATACCACATCATAAGTAAAAGCTGGAAATTAATTTTGTTTGATGATTAAAAATTCTTACAAGAGCTAGAGTATGGAAGCTAATCTGAACTTCAGCCACATAGGAGAGTGGTAGCAAAACGCAGCACATCCTCCATCTTTAATAAATTGCAATCCATATTCACCTCAACTACTTTTCAATACTCAAATGTGACCTCCAGTCTCACCAGCCAATTATTCTCCTATCACTTAAGACAGATATCATGCTCTGGAGATATTACTATTTTTCAACTTGTCACTGATTTCAAGTCTGAGGCTTATATAAAGTAGCATAAATCTCACCTTGAGATCATTTATAGTATGTTTAACACACAGACACATACGGGAACTAGAGATGTGAGCTGAAAGCTGAAATATGAGGAGTATCAAGACATTCATTCAAGTTGGATCCAAGGGACAAGCTATACCAATGTATATTATCCATGCAGCACTGCACTATGTGGATGTACTGGAGCTAGGTTGTTAGGCATGCTCTGCATGGTATAAACACGCTGTATGCATTGACAGGATCAGCTCTCAGGGTCTAATTATATTTTCATAACAACAAGAAGGGATGAGGTCTTCTGCTTGCCTATATATGCTCTATATACAAGTGTACCTTTCAAGGCTACTAAGAACATGAGAAGCTTTCATCTTATCAGTAAGCTACCTCCTAAATAGCAAAGAAAGTACAGGCCTTATGTATTTTCTTAATTTCAGCCTGAGAAGGAGTCTTGTTCTCAAAACCAGTTAAGCTAACAGTGCTTTTTTTTCATGCAGAAATAAATCTCCCCAACCTCTTAGACTACTTCAATTAGCCAACAGCAATTTCAAAACCCCAATGATAGCAGTGCATCCACTCTTTTGGAAATGTTGGTTTCCATCCCTAGCTAAAAGCAGCTGCTTTGTAATCTTAAGTCTTTGTACTGGTAGGTCTAAAGATGATCAGTGCCATTGTATTTATCTTCCTGTTCATTAAGTACAAGAGCTGAGTCATTGCAGTGCCAGAGAGACTGGACAGACTCCTTTTCTACTGCTTTGGTCTCAGGAGTTGAATAAATGATGGGAGGAGACAATACTAAAAGTACTATTCCAGAAAAACAAATTAAGATCAAATCAGAACTATGTAACAATCAAGACAAGAATTCAACCATACTGTGAACAACTTTATTTAAAAAAATACGTTGAATATATTTCAAGAAGTGCTCAGCTGCCCTTGATAAAATGGATGAAGATGAAGGGTGCCTTTGCCTGTTCACTCTGCCAGTCCATGCTTAGGGGGTTCCTCTAGGATGAGGAGCAAGACATCTCTGTGTGATTTAAACAACAGGTATTAGTTCAACTCCCCTTGCAGATCAGAGCACAGGTACTACACAAGGTGCTCTAATGCTGAAGAGGTCCTACTCATTTAGTCAATACATTCTACTAGAAGTAAAACAAAAAACCCCAAACTATTATCTACTGGTTAGTGCACTGCTTCAGAGAAGGTAGCCACAGCTTTGATTCAGTTAATAAAAGAGAACTTCATCTCCACATGCCCCACAGGATATCTAACAACTCTAAGTGGACAGGTACTACACCGCTAATCAGACATGCTAGCAACAATTTTAATCAAAGGTGTATATTTTTGCTCTGAACAGGTGACTGGAGGAGAAATATAGCTAATTATATTTCCTAAATTTAAATTTTCTCATAGGATACATAGTTCTTTTCTTCTTTAGTGCATTACCATCGGCAAGACAGGTAAGCACAAAGGGTGAGGGATCCATTCTGTTAATAACAGACTCACAGAAGGACAGTTTCCAATCCTTCACCTAACAATATAGAATCTTTACTACATACCAGGTAGAAATTAAATATACGTGTCTGTTGGAGTATAACTCTTGATCATTTATCATAACACAGAAAAGATAAACTTATTCCAACATTAACCCTAAATTGAATTTTTTCTAACATTACTGTTTAGTCCTGAACTTCCCCTGCATCCAGGAAACAGCCATAAACACATTGTACCTTCCCCTACAAGTGTATCTACTTAACATCTGTATTCATTCACAGGTTAAACCCTCTGGCAAAAGGGTTTTGCAAGAGAGCTTCTTCATTTATAGTTTCTGACTCTGACACCCTGTTCCCAGATGCCACACTCCCTTTTCTTTGCTCAAGTATACATGCTGCCTACATTGAGTCAGACTGAAAAAGCTAAAAGTTAGGCTCAAATCGAGGTCAAAAGTAGCACTTACCCTCCAGGAACCCTGTGGCTTTTGGATAAATATAGTAAGTGTCACAGTTATGTGCCTATTATGAGAAAGTGTTAACACTATTACCCAAGCAGAGGAAAGATACAAAACACTTAAAAAATAAAAGCTACTCTAAAATAGGTTTTTCATACTTTTAAAACAGCAAATGGGAAAAAAAAAATCATTAAAGTCTAGGATTAAGGAAAGTTCTGATAGAGCTTTAAGTGACTGCCAAATAATAGAATATATTCAGAATACAAATTCGCACATAGAATTAAGGTTCAACCCCAACCTAAAAACAAATTAAGAAGTACTAACCAAATAATTACTTCTAGGAAAATGGGTTAAATAACACAGGTGTTTGATATAAATACCATTACCATTACTATTATTGTCAATGGGGTCAGGGGTTCCACAACAGTTTTTAACCTAAGCAGACTAGTCTCTTCAGATTGCCTAGAGCCCAATGTCTCCTGGCAGTAACCTGGAGCACATTCCTAAATTTAAGCTCCCCTGGGGTGATTTCAGACATCTTGAGACTCCTTAAGTAAACTTCTCCTTGAGAGTACCTTCCAGAGGTACCTACACTCCATCAAGAACTGTACAAGCATTTAACAAAGAGGCAATCTTTGCTCCTCACTAACAAGTAACACAGGTATAAGTTAACAGAGAAGGACAGAGGAGTATAATATCACCCAAGAGCACAGTACAGCAGGGAAAGCATGAGAATGGCATAGAGACAAGACTCCGAGCACACAAATTGCAGAAGCTCCTTCAGTACAATTATTACACTGCTGCAACATCCTTCTGCCTGTGTCTAATATTCCAGATAAAAGGTACTCTGCAGTATCTAAGCATTTCCACCACCAGAACATGTCATGTCAACAGAAAGCAAAAATGGGCTTGGACAACAAAGTCTGAGACGCTTCTTCAATCTTCTCCATAAAAACCATTTTGTTTCTTTGAAGTAATTATTCCAGATTTTTCAGTACCCACATAGATAAAAAATAAAATCTTTCTGGACTATGTCCAACACAATAAGAACAAACGTGCCTGATTACAAACTGAAATTTGCTTCCTTATTTATAAATTAAGATCCATTTGTGATTAAAGTATTTCACACCCAGTATTTCAAAAGACATCAAGAAATAACCATAAGGCACTGTGAACACTGACTATATTATTACAACATATGAAGCAGAAAAGACAAGAAAGAAAACTGGTAACACCACCGAGGAACAGACTCAAGCCATGAACTCCTCTATCACTCCATCCTGTCCCATTTCATGCAGGCCTACAAATCACTCTACCCTGCCTTTCCTACAGGTCAGGAAGGAAGAATGAAGAACATCAAGAAGGTCTGCTAGCGTTTCAGAGAGCAGCTTGAGGGACATGGTGGGCTTCTAGGAAGAAAGGACCTTAGGGTGTTAGGATGTTGAGCCCAGCAACACAACAGATAACTCAGTTGCTATCACCCACACCCCACAGGCCATAAAATCCTGCTCTGCACCCATCAGACTTCAGACATTCTATGAAGAAGAAACCGCCCGAAGACAAAAATCACAAACACAAAGTGCCACGTAACTCTAAAATAAAACAAAACATAAAAGGGATATGCCACCAGTCAGATGCAAATCCTAAAAACTTAATACCCAATTCTACCCTTTTATTAAGGCTATAGTGGGGTAGTACCTTGAGCTTAAAAAATTGGAACTACATAGTATGAGCCACTCCTACAGAATAAAACAAATTATACCCCCTAGACATAAAAGCATACTTTAATTTCTGACACAAAACTTTATACAGCTTTCAAGTGATTTTAAGTGAAGTGCAAGCAGTTACTACTACTTGAGATCCATTCACGTGCTAAAAATACGGCAATGCAAGTTATCTTGCACTTATTTTCTTGCATGCT
The DNA here is from genome assembly GCA_013399855.1 of Oxyruncus cristatus. Lineage (NCBI taxonomy): Eukaryota > Metazoa > Chordata > Aves > Passeriformes > Cotingidae > Oxyruncus > Oxyruncus cristatus. The sequence continues at coordinate 469,654 of VXAY01001697.1, forward strand.
GATAACTTTTCTATATTCTACTGATATAAAGTGCATGCTGAATTTCTTCACATGCAAAAAGCAATTCTAAACAGAAAAGACAAAATAATGCTTACATAAACACAGAAGTGTAGGCAGCCTCATTTAAACACCTACAGCCCGAAGCATATCCCACTCTTCAGCCCAAAACAGTAGAGGCATGATTCAGCTGTCTAACAGCAGAATGTAATGACATTTGAGGTGCTCCAGTTACGTGAAGCTGTTGTGCAGATCCTGTATCAAACCCATCTGCCCACCTAGATACCTCAAGGAAGCAAAACCATATCAAATTATGCCTAGAAGCCTCATTAAGATCAATAAATCACAGTCAAAGTGATTGTGCCTTAAATCAAGTATATACCAGATGCATGCATAAAATTGGAACAAATCTGGGCCATTACAAGTTCTGTGAATTCAACAAATGCTGAGACTGAAGGACAAAGTACCTACAGCCAGACATAAGAGAAACATGTCTGGCTCTGGAAACTTAGACACAAAATATCTTTCCCAAGGAGATTCAATCACATATTTTCCTCTGTGATGGAGATACAACACAAAGCAATAACCCGCGTATCTCAGTTAAGACTAGCAGACACATACTATAGAATTTACACCAACTATTTCACCCGTGATTAGACTGTGTACTAATTTTTTGTGCCTATCACAGAAGATATGGATACCTCCTAGCACGCAAAAAACACACATAAAAAAATCCCCAGGTGTCCTGTGTGTTCTCATTTTGGAGAATGAGCTTAGGCATCAAAACACATGATTACAAAAAAGGTCTGAATTGCCATGACTGACAAAATAGCACACTACGAGAAACCATCTCTGAATGAAAGGCACCAGGGTTGTTCTTGCAAAATGAAGAGGGTGTTCAAAACTTGTTAGAAATATAAAGGAATAGTGCCATCTAAGTGTCCTAGTCGCAGGGGTCAGGACCAGTTCATTACTATGCGGGTATAACCAAAACAGTGTACTCTACACCCTCTGCGTAATTTCTGATGGACTGCTAAAAATGGATCGTTTGCAGCAGCTGCCCAGGGCACAGCTAATGAGTCAGCTGTGATAACTCTCCTCTGGGGAGGAATTAACACCTTCACACCCAGCCTGAGGGGTCACCTCCACTATACTGGACTGACACAATAGGCAGCTGCAACACCTCGACCATCAAAGACCCCAAAAATATCCCATGACTCACAGAGTTAAATCACCCATTGTGAAACTCCCTGGCTTGGAGGAGGTACTGGACATTCCCACCTGAACCTGAGCATGTATCATCTTGGGTTTTTTGGAACTTCTGGTACCACTCATATCGAGAGGAGGACCAGAACTCCAACAGGACTGCCACTGCCACTCTTGACAAGACTGCCATCGTTATCTCAACAGAACTGCCACCATCGTCTGGACCAACAGGTTTTCCTTTCCTTTTACCTTGCACCCAGGAGGGGCATGTGGTGCTCAGCACAGGGGCCAATGAACACTGTTCTGTTCTTGTCCCAGGGGGCTGGGTTACACATCTGGTTTTCTGGGTTAAAACCAGTTTCTCTCTGTATTGTTGCATCTATTGTAATCTATTTTTAGTAAATTGTAACTCTGACCTATAATCTCTCCAGAGTTGGGTTCATTTCTCCCACCGGTTTACTTTTAAATGAGCACACTAAATCCTTCTGATGCTAAGTACTCCGAAGCTTTTTCTAATTAGTGGAGAGAAATTTCTATCACCAGACTCAGTTTGGACAACTGCTTAAGAATGGAGTGAGACAGGTTGGGTGGACTTTGGCTTCTTCAGAGTCAGACATAGAAGTTTTTCCCAGGTATCAAATGACTAAGGTTCAGTGAAATTATTCATAACCTTTTATGATCAAAAAAACACCCTTCAAATCCTTATCATACTTAGAAAGAAACAATCTGTCCTCCATCTACTGCAGACAAAACTAGAGAAAAATCAACTCACCTTCTCTCCTATGCAGCAGAGGACAACTCATCAACTCTTACAGTGGAATTTTTCTGACTGCATGAGAATAGCCTCGCCAAAGTTATCCATTTCTAACTCTGTGTAACCAGTGCGTTTCAAGGAACAAGTCATCTCACTCTGAATTAATACAGCACAGGCAGCAAGATCAACACTGTTACCTGGTACTGCATAATGGAGGAAGACAAACGAATACAAAGAAGCTGACTTTCTTTCCAAAAGTAGGCAAACTTGTTTGTTCCAAGTCAGACTGCACGTGCAATGACTCTCTCCGTATTTCAGGGGTACACAGGATTGAGCATGTTCAGCCATCTGCTTTCCAGGTAAAGGCTCTCCCAAAATGATGACGTTATACAGATTTCTCTGGCAATACAAACTGGGCTTAATCTGAGCACCGCCAGCAGCCTAGACTCAGTTTACAGGTACTTTACATTGTAGAGGTGGTAATGGTGGTCCAAATTCACCAGTGAATATGACCCAATACCTCTTTTGTCTTGGTAACACAACAGAATAAACTTAAAAATATGTAAAATTAAGAAAACAAATAAATGTTTATGCTACCTCAATGTTATTTTAAAAATCGTTATCCCATATCAGTTTTCCACAACATCTCATAGCCAATCATAGTATCAAACAGTCAAGAACTTGAAGTATAATTTGTGACTTAATTCCTTATTATTCTTTAAAGTTAGCAAAAACATAATCTTTGCACTGCTACAAATGCTTCTCAAAACAAGAACTACCTAGGTCCCAGGTATTTTTTGCTGACAGTTTTTCAGCCCCACAGGCATACTTTCACTACTTTTCTCACTCAGACTTCTGAAGTATGAAGTGTTTAATGAAGTACTCCATTACTGCACCTGATAAAGCCACATTCAAAAGACTTCTAGAATTGCTTAGTTACCCCACTGAAACTGAGTATTCCACATGAAAATTCTTTCGATATTTAAAGATTTTTCAAATAGATCCCAATCTAGAAGTAAAATTAAGAAAATAGTATTTTAAAGGAGGTTCATAAAAAAATATACAAAATGCTCTGAAATTTTATTTTTATAAACTTCTACACTTTTATCATTTGCACTAACTCACTTTCAGTCTTGTAATTTAAAAAAAAAAAGTCAAGCAAATATGTAAATGCGTGTCCCTCACAACTATTCAGATTAGAGTTTACTGACTACATTTCATTATCAGGTAGAGTGAAAAAAAAGTTTTATTTTATTACAAGAATTTTTGCATAAACCTTTTCTTGAATGCAAATTACCAGTGTAAATGCATTATTTCCATGAAATATGAACACAGATATGCTGAGTGTGGAACACTTGGGAAAGCAACTGCAGATAACAAACTTCTTTCTAATATAGTAACATGCAAAGTCATTTGCCCGGGTAAAATAGACTGTATGGCATATTTGCATATAACTGTGGACTATATCCCAGAAGACACAGTCCAACCAAAAGATACTTCAGGATCATGGCATAAAACAGTCCAAACCAAAGCTTCCCAAAAGATACAATGAAGACAAGAACCAAGGTTCTCTCTGAAAGTGAACATAGAGAAATTATCAATGCTTTACTAAAGAAGCCTCTGTAACCACATGGAAGAGGCTTGTCTGCATTCTGAAATGTTATTCCCTTCTCTCTTCTGCAGACATCAAAAACAGACCACGAAAAAAAGTCAGCATGAAAGACAAGAGCAAAAACAATTTGGGGACTAGCACACAATGAGCAAGACATAGACTATCAGAAGCAAAAGCGGAATGACTATCAGAAGCAAAAGCGGACTAGCACACAATGAGCAAGACATAGACTATCAGAAGCAAAAGCTTCCAGAACAGCAGTTTTGAAAACATCCTCTTTTCCACAGAAAAAAATATCTCCAGGGAATAAGCTTTCAAGTGCCCTCAAGTGAACTATTAAAACCTAGGTTTCTTTTTAATTTCTATCCAGTAAAGTATTTGCATACTTCAAAAACAAACCCAGTGATTAGTAAGTACTCTGCTGAGTTACACTAATTGTGCCTTTATTTTTACCATAAAGCAGGGTTAGACATTCGCTGCATTACAGACTTTGAACTCACACCATAAGTTATTTTAAATAAACCTACTGAAAACCTCACATAAAATTTGACAGTGTTTCTAGCTGTATAACCACTCACAAGAAGCTGATAATCCCAGCTCAGTAGCTAGCATGAATTTATAAAATATATTCTAAAATGGAATGGGTATCTTCTCAACTGAGGCAAGACCCAACACCAACTCTCTACAAATCTTTACAGAGAATTCAGAATTCAGCTTCCTCTTGCAAGTATAATGACAACCTGAAGTCTATTCTAAGCAAATAATCAATGCCCCAGAATGAAATTATTCTTAAATAGTATGTATATTGTAACAAAGTTTAAGTCACATCCAAGAGCTGTAGCAAAAAGGCAAGTGATTATCTCTGAAACTAATAAAAAGTGAAGTGTCTTATCTTCTATGCATTTGTTGCCATAACGGGTTTAAACCAAACACTTCCATCTTCAAGTGTACTTGCAGAATAGAAATGTTACAGTGGTAGGGAGAAATACTCTGTTTGAAATGCAAGTATAATATCAAACCCAAGTTTTTCCAAATTGAAAAACATGAATCCTCAGAAGCTGCGCTAGACAATCCATCTGCAAAACCTCTATGAACAGCATGGAATTATGCACCTATTACAACAGGTTACTTCAAATAAATTAAATGTAATAGGAAATAACTGCTGTGCATGTATAGGTGCACTCCGAACACTAAGCTTGTACTGCAGCAAAAGATGGCAATATATCCTGACCTCTGAGATGTCACATTCCTCAAAGGGTGATAAGATATTGATAAGAGTTACAGTTGCTCATCACTTTTTATCATCAGAAACATACATAAAAAGAAACCAAACATCCCATGCCATTTTTTCAATGTCTAAAGCTGTAGAAGCAATATTTATGATGAAAACAACAATCCAGTCATCTGTAAGCTTCTGAACATTATCACTTGCTACCTCAAAAGCATTTTACATAGAACTAATCCACATTATATATGAAAAATAAGAAAGCTATATGAAATCTTATTAATCTAGTTTTGAGTATCACAACATACATCTCGACTCCATCAACAGACAGCAAATAAACTTAAACCTATTAAATCTATTTTAAAAAAATAAAAAACTTCCACCTTGGCCTTGGTTTAGCACTGGATCCAGCTCAAGCATGCAAGATAAAAGCTTTTGCCCACTTAACAGTATCTTCTGTTTGCTTGTGCTATTAACAGACTATAGCATAAAAGTTCCTTATGACAGCAGTTCTTAACAGTTGATGAAGTGCATTCCTTATCTTATGAACTCCAAACTAAATGATTTCACTATGAGCCCCTGAGAAGTGGAAGAGAATTGGGATAATGGGAATGAACCTGCCTCCTGCGTAAGCAACAAGTTGCACATCCAGTTAAAATCTTTTACCTGGGGCTTCCTTCTTTTTTATAGGTAAAAAGAATACAGTAATGTCAAAGTAAGTTTTTCTTCTCAGTATGTTATATATTTGGACATAAACCTTAACTAACATAATATTGGGATCCTGCACAATAAAGGATAAAGTTTCACTGACGAGATTCTTGGTGTTTGTGGAATCATAAGCAATTGGATCTGGTTCACATCATCCACAGACAACAGAAGAGTATTCATCCTGAAACACATTAATAATTTAGGAAGCAAAACAGAGTTTTACTCTTTAAACTACTGCAGCCAATCACAAAACCTACAAACTTCTCTTGCTTATTCTTCTTAAACATCTGAAGCAGAATTTCTGAGTAAGAACTCAACTAAGCCAAACTCTAAATCTAGCCAATATTTCATATTCTACAAGAAAGAAGAGCTTTCTGTCTGGAAGACTGAACTGGATAAGATATGCTTTGAAGCCCTGCATAAAAGCTGAGCTCCTACAGACTGACTCCTTGCTAAGCCTCTTAACTCCTCAGTTTATACACCTGCCTGCTTCAGAGTTTTTTAGAGAAGTGATCTTCAACCAGGGTGTCAATCACCAACTTATCAATTTCAGAGGGGTTATAACCATCTGCACTAGCTAGGAAGGTTACAAGTCACATTTCTCTGCTCACTGGGCTTAATACTGACATGTCCCAACATCTTCAAATACTACCAAGAAAATACAGAAGCAGCTCTATAATGCCATTAAGATTATTAGGTGGCCCTGTTCATTTCAGTTGACCTACAGAAATAAAACAAACAGTTTAAAAACAAAATGGAGAGGTAACTCTAAACTGCTGTAAGCATAACAAATCAGAAAGGTTTCAAACAAAAGACAACTGAAGAAGAGCAGGAAAAAAAGAAGTGATGTAGGTAAGGCGGCAGAGAAAAAACAACCAAAACAAACAAAGAAATAGTACCTGAATATTATAATTGCTCATGGGAAACAGGAATAATTCCAAGCAAAGATCTTATCATGGGAGGTTACATTTAACATTTAACTTTCATCCTCCTTAAAGCTAGCATGCTTAATCCACAGAAACAGGGCTTGTAAGCCTAGTTCATTATAAACACGATAAAAGCTTTACCTACTTAGTGGTTGACCAGAGGAATGTTGAGAAGTTTGTCCAAGTTCTCACAGTGGTTCACAGAAGAACTACCAGCTGGAGACCACCACTGTGCTTATAATAAACCTTAAGGATTTATGCCAAGATGAATTCTTAACTTCTACCATGAAATACTTAAACCAGTCATTTTCATTAGAAAAGAAACAGGCTGGTGAGCATAGCAAAGTGAAAAGAAAATACCATTCAAGTGATTATCCAGCCTGAAAGACCAAGTAGTTGTTGGATTATTTCATCACCTTGGACTGCTTTGGTAGAAGTCTCTCACAGGACTTTTAGCCTTGTTATGAGCTATCCTAATGCTGGGATATTTCAGACAACAAATGAGAACTTTTAGGAAAATCAGGATAGACTGTAATTTAAAAAATCTACATGAGCAGGAATAAATGAGGGCAGAACTAATAATCTTGAGAACAGAAATTAGTTAAAAGTCAAAAATAGGCTAGTGAAATTTTCTACTACTTTTGTCTCACAGCTCTTCTCTCTGTGCACACTTACTCAGATATGCTGACTTTGCAGACAAAAATCAATTTTACTGCTTTGAATTTCTATGCGCACTACAGTGCCTAAAGAGTGATGACAACTCAACTAGTTTAATTTTTGGCTAATGCACCATGGACAAAATCACTAAGCAAATTCTACCTATAAGCCATTCCAGAAATCACAGACTGGTACATTATAAGTGTTTTTTGACTACATTTAGTAGTTCTCATGTACATCACTGTTAACTAGTGATTCAAGGCCAAGCAGAAGCAGCACAACTAGATTTCAAAACATCTCCAAAATGCCCTTGCAAGGCATATGGCTAAAAGGGGAAAACAGCATTCAACTTACAAGTACAAAGTTTGAAACTTCAGTACCAGGAAAGAAGAATGCCATTCTTACTGAGTCACTTTTAAAATTTGGATAAATTACATGTACATATTTATATACACATACTACTGATTGAGTGCATTGCAAAACAAAACACTGGACAGGCAGGTTACAGAAAGTTTTTTGTACTTTAAAACCCAAATTATTAGATTCTCACAAAAATCTCACACCTGGTGCAAAACTGAGAAAGAAAGAAATATTGTGAAACCAACTTCTACGAAGTTAGAGTAAGAAGGATGACATTTTATTACGTATTACCTGTAAAGCACAGGTGCAAAAAGAAAACACTAAGAAATAAGAGAGTTAATCAAGAGACTGAGTTATTAATTAAAGCAATTTTAGCAAAGAATTGCTGCAGTACAAACAACTCTATTGTAACCCTGAACATACTGTTCACATAATGAGTTTTATTTATGGCATATAACTTCTCAGAAACTTTGTACAGAGCTCAAAATTCATGAACAAATCACCAGGAGCAGAACATATGGATCAGACCAACCCATTGTCAACATAACTCTGTGACATATGCCACTTCCTGTGACTTCTGCACAGACAGCAACTGAACTCATAACCACAGAGAGATTTAAATCTGACACCTTTATCATCTATTAAATTTAGACAAAATCTTTATAAGGGAAAAAAATAGGCCATGCAGTCCTCCGGCTTGTTTCTACAATCTCACTACAGCCTTCATTCAGTTGTCCATACTCAGATATGTTTGCCCACCTGAGAGGCCCTTGGGGAGGCCAAGATATCATTAAAGGATGACAGATGAGGCACAGAACCTATGGAATCCCTGTATCGTGACTAGAAGCCACGTTAAATGCGGCCATCTCAAACAGCACTAGATATCTAAGCGTGGCAACCAAAGTCGAGCTTCCACATCCAATTCAGCTCCACTGTCAGATGCTCAACACCACACAGACATTACCTTTAGGTGACCAGATGAGGTGAGTGCCAAGCACCTACTGTTGTCAGTGGACTTAAAAGAGCTACTGAATTCATTCTATGGCCAATACCTAGAGCTAGTCACCTGAGCAGCTCACCTGATTCCTCTGACTCTACTGACAAAACTCCCATTGAAGGTCAAGCACGGACATTCCTCAATCCTAAAGCTAAGTGGAATGATTACCAAGATAGCAACCACAGCTTGACTCACATAACTTAAGGCAAATGAGCTCACCAAAATATTGCCAGGGCAATAATCATTGTAGTATCTTCTATAGGCAATAGAAAGAGACAGATGCCATCAGAGTCTGAGTCAGATAAATGACTGATTTGGATAAGGCTCAGCCACAGCTACCCATATTCTCCAAAGCACACAGGAACATGTTCAATCTTTCTTAGTGATGGCTGTAGTTAACTTATACAGCCATATGTTCACATTGCCATTAGCTTTATTTCCTTCTCCTGTTGACTTCCTGTATTCTTCATTTTCTTCTTTCCTACTGAGTTATAAACCTTAAGACAACATCCACCCTTGATCACTTTCTTCAACAATGCTTAGTACAATCTTAACGAGACCCTAAATGGTAAAATGTAAGAATAGTGCTGTCTGGGATTCATTTAAAACAGAACTCAGCACACCCAGATATAACTCTACAAGGTCACTGGAACTGAACAGCCATCAGATTGGATCCAGTACTTGAGACAACCCAGAGTGCAACAGAGCAGCACTATCAATCAGTTTAAGGCTCTTCTTAGTCTACTATTTTAAGCAATGGATACCAAGTTTAAAAACGGTGTGCAGGAGAAGAAATGGATAACAAAGGAGGTAAACACCTTCAAAACTGTATGATCAGAAAAAAAAATTCAAACGCTTGTTAGGATTTAGGTCTACATACGAAAAAGTTGCATGTCTGCCACTTGTAAGGCTTGCTAACTTGTGAAAAACACCAAAGACAAGTGAAACATCAGACCAAAAATGCCAACCTACTATAAAATACATTCAAAGAATAAAATTACCTTGCTCCAATCTAAAGCATAGGGAACGTTTTGCAGCCTCTATCTCAGGAGTTGGATGATCCAGAACACGCCTGCACCACTGCAGAGGATTCAATGATTTCTCTTGAGAAGTGTGAGTCTTGGAAGGCAAAACGTACAACCTTAACCAAAATACACAAAAATATCAGCAAGATATGCAACACTTAAAAGTTTGCTTTTTTAAGTTCTTCCTATTAGCTACTAATAATTTATAACATACAAAGCCTTGCAAGAAGATATCTAATTAAGAACGACTTTCTGGGGTAGAAGAGTTACATTAGCTTTCTTTCTTCCCTCCTCAGAAAAGTAGGTGGCAAAATACAAACTCTACAGGCCTGGCAGAACAAAACAACTAGATTTCACATTAAAATCTTCCATCTCATCACTACCACTGTCTTCATTCCAGCACTGCCCAAAGTTCAAATGCATTAGGTGCTACACACATACAAAAGATGCTATCACTTGTCCCTTTTATACTTATCTTTATCGGAGATTAGACAATTTCAGTATTTAATTTTATATTTAAATCACAATTTCACTGCTAACCATTTCACACCTTTACTTATCACAGTTTAATCACAATTTAATATAGTGGTGATTACAATTTTCATACACTGTATCTTCTCCCAAATTAATCAAATGTTGTACAAGTCATATTTGTAAAGATGACAAAACATTTACTGAAAAACAATGAAAATCCATTTTCGATATTCAACTCCATCAGGGCAAAAAAAACATATGCCAGAAAATCTAGTGTATATGTGCCTTATTCTCAGACAAGAGTAGACCATTAATCAGATGGCTAGGCACATTAGGAAGCCAGGTATCAAAGCAGATTTCATGGGGAAATTCTTGAGGCTGAGATCTGGGTTGCTGCTGTCAACCCTGGCAGATTAGCAAGCACAGCAGACTCAATTCACCTGGGAGAGCGCAAATCTCCTGAGAAGCAAACAATTCTTGGCTGCTTGAAATAATAGAATGGCTTGGATTTGAAGGGACCTTAAAAATCACCCAGATCCAACTCCCCTGCCATGGGCAGGGACACCTTCCACTAGACCAGATTGCTCAGAGCCCCATCCAATCTGGCCTTGAACACTGTCAAGGATGGGGCATCCACAACTTCATTGGGCAACTTGTTCCACTGCCTCACAATAAAGAATTTCTTCCTAATATCTAATCTTGCAGCTCCCTTGCCTGACCACCTCCAGTACATGGGGCTACAGTCAGAGCAGATTCTCAGACACCAGAACTCCCTGTAGACTGCAAAAGAATCTGGCCTGCACACAGCAGGAGCAATTGACAAGACCAAGAAATAAACAGGATTTTGTTCCTCAGGGCATACTAGCAGGTAGCAGCAGCCTTTCACCTTCATGGTTTTGGCTCAAGAGCTACCTAAGTCCCACCAGAGCAGGCACTCTCCAGTGTCTGCTCCATGTGGGTTTTTTGCCTTTGAAGTCAATCAGCACTGTCTATTGAGCTTACAAAGAATAAATATCCTCACTGAGACTGTTATGTCTCTTGGCAATCCCAGCAGAGATCAACTACTGAATTTCTCTGAGGAGAGGACTCGTTTCCCCAGACTTCTCACACTGCCTGACCACACATTTAAAAAATGATACTGAGAAAAGCAGAAAGCAAATAAAAGCTTTCAGCTTTGTTAACCTGCAGAAGTGCTTCAAAAGCTAAACATCTAACTGATGATCAGACCTTCCCGTAAAAAGCTCAGAGTCAAAAAGTGGTTTGACATCTCTGTAGTTTCACAGGGTCAGCTGTTTTATGTTTTGGGGTTTTTTTGGTAACTGCAGATAAAAACAAAACACACACAGACACATAAAAAAAAAAAACCAACAAAAACCACCAAAGATATTTAAGGCCTAAAACTACCAATCAACAACTACAATATGCACTGGGCTTTGGCTTTCCAGATAGCCTGTTTGCTGACAAACAACTAGAACAACTCACTCTGAGTGGAATAAACTTGTTAACAAATCCCTGGGATGAAATTCGGCCTGTGGACACATATGTGTATGACAAAGGTAAATTCTGGTGCCCAAAAAGCATTTAGGATTGCTCCCAGAGAACAAATCAAATTGGAAATTTTACTAAGGCACAATGCAACAATGACTTTCTCCCATTCTCAAAGGTAAACAGGGAAAACATTTGGTTTAACAGGACATGACCAATCAAATTTGCTATTCATTAAATGCTAAGAAACCTAGGAGTAAGAACCAATGGAAAATTTCATTTAAGTCTGGACTGACAAGCTCAAAACAGCCATGCACAGACTAACCATACCCACAACAAAGCAACACTGACAAAAATCTCCACACCATTTGTAGATGATTCTCAAAAACAATATTCAGAAACATGGTATTGTGTACCACAAAGCACACACAACCAGCACTAGGAAACATTTATGGCATTCAGATTAATTTTTGAACCCTTTCTATTCTACCAAAAGTAAGAATGTTTAAACACAGCTGCTTTATACTCAGCTGACATAAACTTTGGCTAGATTCAAAACCTAGTCTCACTAAAAAAAATTTCACTGAAGCTTTGACAGACACTGAAAATAGTTATTTAAACATAATTTACATAATCTTATTGACACTTCAAAACAATTGAGGATCAATTACATTTAACAGTTACACAGCCAAGATAGCACTGTCCCCAAGATGTTCATCCACGTTGCTTAAACAGGTTTTGAGGCACCAGCCTTACTTACTTATTTGTATCTCTAGCTTGTAATTTCCCCTTCTATTTAAGTGAGCATAACCATTCCTCCAGGTTGATTTTATTTTCTGCTTTATTCATTCGCTAATCGTTTCCGATTTATTTAATTTACTAGCACCCTGCCGTGCCTTTTGGAGCTACGTGGGTCCGTTAAGATACACAACAATTTAGATCAATGTCTAGAAGACAAAAGCCCTCCCAAATCCCTGAAGATGGGGGACAACTGGGCAGAGATTTTAGGATGAAGAGGCAGCGCTGCTCAGACGAAGGCTTTCCCGAAAAAAAATTCGGCTATTTTTAATTTCTTATGTAAACAGGAGACCGTAACTAGGCTGAGATCTGAACCATCTACCTCGGAGTGGAAAACAAGCACTGTTCCCTAATCGGGGGTGAAGCCTCGACCTGAGCCGCATCTCGTACACGGGCCCCTTCCCCCGGCACGGCCGACCGCACCGATGGCAAGGTTTAGAAAAGGGGAAGAGGAGAAAGAAAAAAAAGAGCTGATTTCAGTCTAAGCAGGGAGATCAAATGGATTTGGGGGCTAATGCTAAGCAGAGCCGGGAGACCGCCGCGGGAGGCCCGGCCGGGGGGCGACCGCCACGCGGGTCCGAGGGGCACAGCCGGGCCGGGCCGGGGCGGGGCAGGGCAGGGCCGAACCGCATGTACCAGGTATCATCGTCCTCTCCGCAGCCGTCCTCCAGCTCCAGCACCGCCACCTCATCCAGCACTGTGGCCGCCGCCCCCGGACCGCCGCCGCCTTCCTGTCCGCTGCCAGCCGCCGGGAGGCCGGGCGAGGGCTTGAAGTAGGCGAGGGGCTCCGGCGGGCATAGCAGGGTGGGCACCGGGCTGGGCATGCACGGCGCGGCCGGGGCGGGGGGACTAGCGGGGCGCAGCCCGCCGGGGG